>JACXSJ010001408.1:0-93853 GCA_014851325.1 Pentalonia nigronervosa
ATTAATAGATAGATGGCGCTACTGGCAAGACATTAGATATTCTAGAAATTAGAAATTAGATTTTCGAACGGGATAAAAAGTATCCTATGTCCTTCTCCTGGCTCTAAACTACCTCCCTGCCAATTTTCAGCTAAATCGGTTCAGCCGTTCTTGAGTTATAAGTGAAGTAACTAACACGACTTTCTTTTATATATATAGAAGATTTAAAAAACAGATTCATTCTCAGAAAAGTCCAGAAACTTAAAAATATTTTATAAATTCGTAAAGTTTTTAACATAAAACATGAATATTCATTATTCGTCAATAATTGAGCGTTGCTCAGAATAATTTTTAAAACGTAATGACTCATAACGATTAAAAATGACAACACATCTCTAACAAAACCACTTACCCGAAATAATGGTTTACTATTCATGAAGAGAATGTCTTGCATATTAAATAATTCATTGTAGATTTCAGACAAAGTGAATAAAATTAATGTACGTCAATGGTTGCTTGAAATGTAAGCTGTTTAGAGAAAAACAGTTTTGGCCAGTTAAATTGATCAACATTTTGAAATGAGAGTGTATTAATTGATTGGAAATTAAACACAGATGGTAATTTAAAAAACGTACTAAATCAACTGTGGCAATATGGATAATAAAAACTAAGCACAACCATTTTTGAAAAAACAAATTGATTTTTTTAGATAGGTACCTACGTAGATAGCTAGTTAAGGTTCATTGTTCAGAATCGATTTTAATGCCATAATACCTAAAAACGATTTTACGATTCATAAACTAAAAATTATGCAACCATCATCATTTGATTGAGTGCCAAGAGCTATTGCTGTACACTATTGCAATCTTATTTAACATCTAACAATTACTCATAAAGTAATAACTAATATTCATAAATAATATTTCCACTGTTATTGAAATATATACATATAAATTAATAGGATTTTTTCCGTTATAAGAGCCTATTAAATATTATTTATTATACCTACTTGTCTTGATGGTTTAATAGAAACAAATCGTTTCTATACTTTTTATTTATTTATCAAAACATACCAAATTTATGCGAACGCGCGTTACACGCACGTATGTTACGACAAGTAAGGCTTATTGCAAAAAAGTTTGAATATAATTGTTAAACCATAACGATTGGACGCTACTGTGATTGATCGGCCGTTTTATTTACAGTGCATTTACACCATAATAATATACGTATCACAACAATCGAATCATTATTCACATCCGTTGATCCAACTCGTACAATTTTTTAGCTTTTTTGATTAATCATTTCCATTTTAGTGCCATAGTGCGTTTTACGATTCTCGATATCATAATGAATGCTTGTGTACTTGTCGAAAGTATGACGCGATTCGCAACAACTTCTTCATTTATTACATTTAAAATGTGTCAACTCGTTACATGTTATCAAAAGTTTGATAAGTTTGATAATTTTAGTACATATATATATATACCTATAACATTAATAATTTTAGAAAAGATGTGTAGTGACAATAAAATATATTGATTTAAATAATTAATAATAATATTTAAGTTGGAGTAATTTTTAAATGTTACGAGAAGTTGTAAGAGTATCGGTGTCATCCGATAGTAAAACTTCTTGTGATGGCAACCTGGGATTGTGAACGTCTATTTTTTGTTTTGGCCCCTAGTTTATGTTATTGGGTTCCTTCAAACGTTTTGAGTTTCATATGGACATTTTTGAATTGGGTTTTAATTCAATCTCGCAGATAAGGTACATCCTCTTGAACCATAGTGTCTTTAAACTTATCCATGAGTATTTGTGCTATTTTTCATAGAATTTTTGGATTTTGTTTTTGGGCATTACAGTTTACCCAAGTCGGGAATATTTCTATTAGTTTATTGCAGTTAGTGTAATATATTGATGTGAACCGTTACATTTTACGCAGCAAGACTGGAGCTCTTAAGATTTGTGGATATCTGAAAATAAATGTATTGTGGAGTGTTTTTGGATTATAGATGCTGTTCTATAATATGATCATTACGTGATTTAATAACTCACAAAGTTTGAAGATGTCTTATGGTATGGAAGGAAGTGGTTAAACAGTTGTACCTACTGTTATTAATAGGATCGAGGTTTTGTCTTTATAAGTTAGTGTTGTTACAGATTTGAGTATTAAATTCCTTTATGATTTCTATTTCCATGATTGACATTGGCAGGTTTTCATTATTACTTCAGAGATTACTTTTTCATTTTTGAATCTACATATATACATATAGTATTTGTATTTATTTCCCATTTAAACATTTGGTAGTAAGTATGCGAAAATCGTCAATTAATTCTACGTTTATTTGTATTTCATTTAATTTAGCAGTGGCAGTGAAATTATTTTTTATGGCTCCTAATATTTCTCAGTGAAACTAAAATATTCATGCTAACGATTACAATAGTGGTGGTTTGGTAGTGTAATTTTAACGTTTGTTTGCGATTGTGTTGTTTGATTATTTCAACTATCTGTTTGAGTGTCGAGTGCCAAGTTAATACCCATCAAATATTTCTTCATGATTTGTTTCTATTATTTCTAGTAACGAGTAACGATTAGGTTAAAGGAAAAATACGTTTTTATTTGATGATCTGTCAGCTTCTTGATTCTTTTGCGTGACCTAGCCGGAATCTGAGAGTCGTCGTGTTCTATGGTTAATTTTCTTTTTTTTGAATGATTGGAGAGACTCTACGTTTTCTAATACCATTTGAAAAATGAGAAATGTTTAAGTTTATTGAACCTGATGTTAAACTCATTATGAATGTGTAAATTTAAATAGTTTTTAAAAGACCTAACGACCGTTTGACAGTGAGTTTGTTTGTCGCGATACGGCTGCAGATTTTTATGCACATTGCATCATACCTGTACTATATGATATACCCATATAGGTGTTATACATAACCAGTAAAATAGCGGAGCAGCTATTCGTGATATACTTCTAACGATTGCAATTAAAATAAGCGTGTGGTGTAATTAACGATTTGACTATATACGGTGTCCTGACACGTACTCTTCGCAACAATAAAAACCTCTTTGTTACTTTACGATGGATATGCACCTACTTCTGCCCAGTGCCGAATCACCATACCTAATTTATTTATCATTTATTTATAATATATAATGCGCAAATATTATTTTTTAATCAAAAATCATTATCATTAATGCATAATACATATCAGGTAATCCATTTACCGTAAGACACTCATCGTTATTTCAAAATGTATCGACGGTTTTGATAATGATTTTTTACATAATTTCTATTTGTTACAAAACAAACAAATTTTATAAAATTATATTATTCAATATTTTTTATTCTTACAACTTTTTAAGGTTTTTACTTTTTTAAATGGCAACATACATACAATTTTAATTTTATATTCTAAAGCTAAATATTTTGTGGAATATTTCGATACATACATATTGAATTTTGGACAAGTAGTTTATGAGTTTTAAGTATTTAAATTTAGTTAAGCAGACTAGTAGACGGATATTTTTCGGGGTACCTCTGTACCACTCTAATCCGCCATATGCCAATTTTCAAATCAACTAAAGTATTAACTGAAAGACAACCACGAATGGCCATAATGTCTTGAGTAAAAGCATTTACTCAATTTATTATTCTATGTGACACAATTAAAATTAATGTAAACATATGTATGTATAAAAGTTTTATAACTTATTAAAAAATTAATCTTTTGACATCAAAATGCACAGGTGATAAATAGATCCGTATTAAATTTAAACATCGATTTGTGTAATCAACACAGTCAGGTCTTAAACTGTTTACTACTAAAATAATTGTCATTAAAACTAAAATTTTAAATTTTCATAATAAATAATATAAAATACAGAAACGAATATTAAATGTAGTATGTTCAAAATTTCATCCAAATCGTTTACAAAATTAAACATAAAAATACTGTTTAATAATGATAACACTTTATATTTTGCTGCATAATATTGTTGTTTTTTTTTTACATTTATAAAGATGAGATTTAAATATAAAGTTAATGAATAATTTTAAATTAAATTTATCTTCATATTAACTAAATAAACAAAATCAATTTGTGTAATAAGCATAGACCTTATATTACCTTCTCTTTTAATATAAGGTCCATGACAATAAGTAATAACTAATAATATTGCTGATTCAAACTACATTATTTTTTTGTTAATAAAATACTAAAAATATAGGTAATACGAGTATATAATTTAGTATATAATTCTAAATATAGAAGAGAATTTGATTTTATCAAGAAAATTATTAATTAGAGATTACTTTATTACTTACCTATTAATAATAAGTAAATGATGATTAGTTTCTTCAATTAATTAAATTTAATTTCTTTATACTTTATATCGATTAAAAAAAATAGACCTAAATCTCATGAACCTGCTAATAATCGGTTACAAGAGTACCATAGATCACAAATAATAAATTATAATTGCAAACAATCTTTATTTATGACTATCCATTAGAAAAATGATTGATCTTTATAATAACTTAAACAGTTTAATGAGAAATTTATATATTTTATAGATGATATAACCTAACCTATTATACGCCATGATCATCAAAGATGCATAAACATTTTTTTTCCAAAAAACACTTTTTGTATCATATCAGCACATACTTATGCCTTACAACTATATATAACAAATGTTATCATAATATTCTCGATATTGAGCCTACGCATGTAGGTATTTTACAGTTCATGCTCATATTACAATAAAATTTGTTTTAAAATGGTAGTTTTATAAATTTGTATTAGAAATATTGATTTTAAGAATTAATAATAATGATTTTTTTATAAAACTTTCAGTTTTTATTATTAATACAATAGTATTTGAAAATATAGTATAAGTTAACCAATGTTACTTAGAAAAAAACATAAGTCAATATTGTTTTAAATACATTTAAATTTTCAGGATTTCGTCATTTTTCAAAATATATGAATTTTCTTTACTATTAAAAATTTAGATATTATGACATGATATTTTATAACATTTTTACTTACATATTAACCATTAATATTATTATAATATAAATATACAATACAGTTATTAAGAATCTAAGTGACTTAGTCCTTTACCCTGCTACATAAGTATATTTAAATTTTAAACAAAATTTTCAAAAAATTCGATACGAAATGACAAAATAATTTATTTTTAACTCAATAAGACGTGATTTAAATAAAAGTGTTGAACAAAGTATGTTGAAAACAAACTATAATGCCTATAATATATGTAAATAGGTGTAATATACTAAGTTAAAAATTAAATCACAAATACAGGTATAAAATTTCAAAGTATAATACAACGATATGATTACCATAATATGATTTCTTATAAATTTCGTATACGCGCATTATATAGGTAATATAAATATATTACATGTTATATACTGAAACAACATTCTAGCAATCTAACGCCTTCAACAATCACGAAATCTTATCAGTAACTAACGCGGTAGGTAATTACTAAAAAATATATCGTTGGTGAAATTTCGATTATCACGAATACAACTGGAACAAACACGGATATTTTTAGTTTAAAATACTACCACATTTATAACACTGGGCCAGCCAAATCAACGCAGAAATTTCAATACAAAGATTAAATACATTGGTAATATGAAAAAAAAACAATAAAAAATTAAAACTATTTTATAGTTGCAGGTATTTTAAATACCCGAGCTGAAAACACAAGTATTCTACGTACAATGTATACAACTATACTATAAATAGGTTAGGTACTTTTAACACGAACTGTAACACAGGTATTAATTTTTCTTGTAAAAAAATTGTAATAATTCTCGCGTGTATGTAACGAGAAATAACACTTGCAATGTTACTACAATCGTCGATAATTTGTGGACTAAAAATACGTTTACGTAATATCGATAAAGGTTTAGTTCAGAAATCTGAGATATAACGAAAGTTTAAAATTAACAAATTAATTTCATCAGCTATTCAAACGAAATACGTACCAACGAAGTTAATTTTATGAATAAATATGACTTACAAGTAATTAAAATAGTCGCTGTTGAGAAGGTTATACAGACAATAATATCATCGAGACGGCGAAATAGACACTAGAAAAAAACTAAATTAAACGTATTTTGATTGAAAGCCGATTAATGTGATATAATACTATACCTACCTAACTTATAAGCGTTTGTTCGAGTGTGTGTGTTCGACACGTTTTTGTTGCGCGAGACTAAGATGCCCGTTGGCTATAGATCGCATAACGAAACGGAAGTAAACCGAGGAAAGCGCATCGAGTGTTATTCTATAACAAAATATCTAAATAGAAATTATAATATCACATTATTATTATTGCATTAGAAATATTTATAAAATAAGTGCGTGGGGTGTTTGTCGTGCCTATTGGTTTTGCGATAGGGTGGATGTAAAAAAATCATCATTGAATAATAATAATTAATAGGTAACAAATAAAAACCGACATTTATTAATAATTAAATTTTAAACACCCACCCCCTCCCTCGGTCCAAGGTAGATGACGTTTACTTTTGAAACACAACGATGTAATAGTGTTAGAAATATCATGACTAGCGTCTTACAAAAAAAAGTTATACTATCATCATCATTGATATCTAGTGATTGTGGTGTATTGACATGAATCATTTACACTTTTTGACCCGACTCTCACGCTACAACCCTATAATATGTAAATATAAATACGTATTATACTCATATAGGAAACATATTCAAGATTATAAAACCAATAAAATCTTGTTTAATGTTAATATCAATATGTGATTTTATATTTAGATAGTATAATAGAATTTTTCCAATGAAACGTACTTTTAAGATATAACACTGTACGTTTACAAATATAGTGTATTCTATAAGGTTTTAATTTGATTGTCATGCAAAAAAACACACAAATGAACTGTAACAACTAATACTTTTAATAATTATTATAACATATTTAATAAGCCCGATTAACGGTACATAGAATTTTTGAGCTATAATTATAAATAAAAGCTAAAAAAAAAAACGGTAGATATTTTAGACATATAATCTCTAGCAGCAGATTATGTAATCGGTAAATTATTTTTTTCGAATGAAAAAATTGAAATTAGTTGACTGAAAAGTACACCGAAACCGTTCACCGACATTACTTGTTTAGAGCTATTAAATGGAGCTCACTAAACAGTTTTTTTTTTATCCCAAAAAATGCATATTATGTTATGTGTATATATCTTTCACGCCAGACAGTACCTACTATTAACACTAAATCTTTTTCATGCCACACCTATTATGTATACATGTCAAACAACAGCAGGTGGCTCAATGTCTGCAAATGCGAGCAAGTACATTATCATTAGTTATATTAAATTGTATATGTTGGCACAGAGAAACAAAGATATACCTACCCAATTTTCTCTTGTTTGTATTTATATAAATTTATACATTTTTTTAGAACTTTGTTGAAATATTTATTGAAGTTGAACAATGTTTACGAATTACGATACATATATATTTATCAGATTAATCAAAAAAAAAATGATATTATTACGACTAAACGCGTAGATACATTGTGTGTTTATATTTTTGTTGTATAAATGATGTATGATTTTTTTTAGAACACTGGTCACAAAAGGTCATTGGACGTACATTTTTACATAGTAATTCTGTATATATTAATACATTACAAATAGCAATATGTACAATTGTATAATAATAATATAGTGATACAAATATTACTATTTTCATATACCTAAGAACTTATGGTCCCACAATATTACTAAATCATTCAAAATTATATTCTTTTATTGGTAAAATGTTTGTAATAATTTCTTTATAAAACAGCAAGTAAGCATAGCTTTTAATCTACACATAATTTCAATTATAAAAAAAGGCGTATTGTTTTTCTGTGAACCCTTTTTAATAAATTATTCATTTACTAAAATATTTTACGTTTTAAATTCTGAACGGACCGAGGAAGCAATGATAATTCTGCGATATGTGTGTGTTTTTAATAATGAATAGACCTATATATAATTAATTTTATTCTATTAACGTTTCAAAGTAATGACCCATGTTTTATTTGAACATATTTTATTGAAATTAAATTACAAAATATTTTCAGATTTACTTAATGACTCAAATACTAAAGATAATGTATCAAATATTTTGAATGACAATTATATATATATAGTAGCTAAAACAACGGTATGATTAAACTCACTTTGTCGTATTGTTTTAGTTTTAGTGAAACCTATTGGTCGATTTAGGTCGTAATAATGATGTTAAATTTTAGTAATTTTTATTGTGTTCATCATATAGTGTCTGATTGAAAATTCAATACAGATTGTATTTAAACTTAAAAGTAGTAACTATAATCAATTTCCTTAAATGCACTAAGAATCGATGAAGTATTGTAAATCACCATTTTTTTTTTTCATCAACCTGGTAAGAATAGTTGTTTAATAATATTTTTAACGTTTATTTAAATATAATAATACACAACTATCCTGCACCAAGGTGAGCAAAATGAAACGATTGCCTAATATATAAGAATCACTGACCTAACAGCTTTATTTTACTAGTTTATTATTAAGTATTGACAAATATATAGGTACAGTTAGGTCATTACGTAAAACCTGGACTATGATATAGTATAATTATAAAATATTAATTTTAATATTGTATGTGTAAATGTTTTAATTTATTATACGCTTGTTTCCATTGAGTCAATTGTCATGTAATTTTCATTCATAAAATGTATGAATCCAAAGTAGGTAACAGTAATATATTGAAACGAGTTTTTTCTATAATTATTTCTTATTCATACATTATACAGAATATATTTCACTATATTTATATGTTATCGATTTAAATAATATGTTTCTGTTTAATTTATTAAGCTTCCAGTTCTCATTATATCATAGTTTTACAATTAAATAATACATTATTTTTTAAAGATTTTACCTCCAGCTAAGTGTAACAAAACCTTTATGTACTTATATTAAGTGTTTCTTACCAAAAGACAATAAAACTATGAGAATAATGGAATTTAGTAAGTTTTGTGTCATACACTGTTCACGAATTTGGTATTCTCATTCACTTCATTGTTAAATGATCTTACATAATACTTCTCTATGTCATTTAAAAAAAAAATTAAAATAATATTTCTTTAATCTGTTGGATACTATTGTTAGCGTAATAAATAATAATGCTGCTCTATTCCAAACATTGCAAGAATTCTAAGTTCTCCACGCATTCTAATTTATTTTTTACTATTTTAAGATTTACGATACTTTTAAGTTATAACAAATAAGACGTTTTGCTTAAACTCTAATGTGTAATAAATACGAGTAGAAAATTAAATAAATTAGAACCAAAAATATTCGTATAAAAGAGATACCTATACCTTAATTTTTATTACTATAATTGTATTTCTTATCAAACACGAAAATAACTTCATAAAAATTAAAAATAACAAATAAATTTGTGACGTCCATTTTACAAATATTTTAAAAAGAAAAAATCGGTACTTCGATGAAAACTTGTCGCATAATTTTTATTGAAAAATAATACATAAACGACAAAAGAATAAAATAATATGATTATACCTATATTAAAATGGTAAAAAACTATATTATTAGCAATAATATTGGACAAATGGCTCAAATAAATTATCTGAAATTATTCGAGTGTTAGTTTTTAAATCGCTTGTGTTTGATTTCTAAAAGTAGCTCATGTACCTATCTATGAATACAAAACACAATTTAAACTAACACATGTTAAATGTATAAAATTGAAACACCGATATCTGATTATAGAGTTCAAAGAATAATCAATCAATATTTGTCAAGAATTTTATTTAGAATAATTCACATAAATTATATTGAAATGATAAGAAATGCACGGTTGATACTCTAATGACTTATATTAAAGTTATTTTAAATTTAAATGATATTAGCTGAAATTAAAATGAGAAGAAAAACAACTAAAAATTTAATTATTATTCATTAGTGCAGGCCTTGGTAATAAACTAAATTATCAAAATTCAAAATAATAATAAATGTATAAAAAATATATAAAAGGTCCCCGCTAATCGGGAAAACTACTCAACCGATTTTTCTTAATTTTTGCACAGTTATTACTAAAAATCTCCTTGAAGGTTTTCGTACCAATTTTAGCTTTTGAATTCTCTTATAACTCCCTCTTTAAACAAGTTTTAGGAAAAAAATAATAATAATAAGCTATTTTATATCAATGTAAAATTGAGTAACAGACATTATATTATATTAGAGGTAAAATGTATGGTCAAAGTTTATATTTTAAAAAAAATTTAGTTCAACATGAGTGAAGCCACGTCAAAAAAAAATAAAATATTTAAATTTGTACGCAAACAACTATTAACTATAGTAAGCATTTCCCAGTTTAATATAAATGAGTTTTAGATATATAAATATTTATCCAAAAGCAATAGGTTTTCCTTCGTTAAAACCAATTAACCAGCTTTGTATTTTCATACAAAAAACTATCTCAATGCTCAATCTATCATATTATAATGATAATTGTTTAATTATCAAAGGTTACTCTGGGCGACACAATTAGTAAGTATATAATAAACATAATTATACATATTCACAATAAAACGTTAAAATTTTTTGTTTTGATATTTAATATAAATATTATAAAAATCAAACTATATTTAAATTATATGAAAATAAAAACTCACGATATTTGATTGGAAAAAAAAATATGTTTTGATAAACGTCCTCCAGGTTAGGTTATGTAAACTTAACTGCTCCCTAAGGTCCTATGATTCTCAAAGAAATTGAACAAAATGTACTCGACCAAACAGTGGTACTTTAAAATTTTACGAATAAATGTATTACAAAAACTGTTTTTCAACCATTATTACACTCGAATAGTAATATAGTATATATTTTAGTTTCAAAGTGGATCGATGAATTTATATTGGTTTTACAATGATATGTAAGTTTTTGGTGGCTGAGGACACTTTTTATACCAGAAAAAAATACTTCAATATTAAAGATTGTTTCATAATTGAGTTTTATATACTTCAATAATGAAATATTTATACAATATCAATTTTTGGAAAAAATGACTGTTTTTTTGTTGCAATTCAAAAATGAATAAACGTAGATACCTTTGAAATGAACACAAAATATTTATATTATATACTTTTTCCTAAACTAATATGATTTTTAGAATATTTTAGCTTGTTTTGAGCTATTTATAAAGATTTTTATATAGATTTTTTATATTTTTAATTAATCTATTTTCGTAAGCAATGTTTTATCATAGAATTAAAATATAATACATCCATTACTGTGGCCTACTCAATGACGAAGTACACGATTTCTCAATGGTTTATTTTTATTTTTTTATTTACTACAGAAAATAGGGTTAACAGAATGTATGAATTTTAATATAAGAAAGAAATTTAAAAAAAAAATAGATAACATTTTTATTACCCACTTTACGCGTTCACATTTGTGACTTTTGAACTTTCCTTACTAATCATATAAAACATTTTTTTTAAATGATTTTACATGCTGATAACTATATTATTTAGTTTATTTGAATACTAATATGAATAATATGTTTCAGATAACAAATATTTGTAGAAAAACATCTTTTAATATTTGTCTACAAGTAGTATTAATTGTCAAAATGCACGATATGAAATTTTTTATCTTGTTATTTTATAAGTATTTGACTTGATTTGATTTTATAAATTATATATATGTATAGTTTATTTTTTAATCGTAGTAATAGTTAGTCCGAGAGTAATATTATATAATATTGACTAAAACACCTGTTACAAGTCAGTATCTTTTTTTAATATCTTATTTATTTGTGGCAGAATATATAGATATAACATATAAATATATTGGTTGTATAAAATGGTATGTTTTAGGAGGAATCATTGTTTTGATTTAAAAAAAAGTGTTTTAATTTGTATTTATAGGTTAGCCATATTTATTCAGACCCAAAATTCATTACATTATAATATCATACATATCCCAGCACGCGTTCAAGATATAAAGACTTCCTAGTCGAAAGTAAATGTAAACGTACATGGAGCAAAAACGAGTTCTGTAACGTCTATCGTCAAATAAAACTTTATACATACTGCTACTGTCATAATATAATAGTATAAAATAATAAAATGCCCACAAATTTTAACTAGATTCAAAAACACTACACTTGGGATCCTAAACGAAACCCAATTTAAGAACAAAAATTGTTCAACGATTAATAATATTATTCATTTTAATCGTGAACTACTGAAAAAAACTGCAGATATATTCTTTAATAAAAGAAAGATGGATCACATATACATATTTATTATAATATGTATGAATTTTATTAATTTATTAAAAATTTAAAAGAATACTGTTTTTAATTTTGTCATTTGTGTTTATTTGGTACATTTTTTTTTTACCAATATTTTTTTTTTTTGTTAAAAAGGTTTAAGGAATTAAATAATGTTATTTTAACAGTTTATTTTTAAAAACCACGTGTAACACATTTGTGTCCCCGGCGCTGCTACAATTTCCCCTATATTAGGTAAAATTGTAACTTTTTTTTAATTTTTATTTCTCAACAACTAAAGTAAAATAAAGGTAATAAGTAACTTTACTGATTAAAAATGTAATCAAACAAAAAAAGTTTGAAAGTCGTTTGTAATAAATCATTTCTTGAAAATCGTTACAATCCTATGCAGTATCCCCTACTCTGTACCGAAATAAAATGCATTCGTCTTTTCCTCACAAAATACACCTATAGCCTGACCCATTAATCGAGTTCATTAAGACGTTTCCTCCTCCAAACCCTGTTCTAAACGTTCTGTTCGTCATTTTTAAATTCAAAATAAAAAGCATTTCCCTCGTTATCACATTATTTTGTTCTAAGCACCAATTAATACTTGGTGTATTGACTGTTGTTGCAATTCTTTAAGTTTATCGCGTTAAGTGTTCTTATTTTCAATTTGCTTATCGACTTCCATGTCGCACGCGCACGATTATCCGGGCAATCGCATAATAATCATCGAGCTCCATAATAATACAATATAGTCTGTGAAATACAAGAAGCCGGTAAAACGACAACGAAAAAACAATAATAATGTCATATTGTATTAATAGCGGTCGTTTTCGGCGCGCAGATCGGGTTACCAGCTACAACCACAACCACTGTAATAATAATAATATACCTAGGTAATGGCGTGTATCGGTATCGTTCAAAGTTTATATACGGTCGGCCGAAAAAAAAACGGCCTCGCGCGCGGTCGGTGGATGAGTAGGGCGAAGAAGGAGTCGGAGCACTGCAGCAGAGCACACTCTTGTAGCAGGCTGCGGTGTGCTGCGAGAGGATTCATGACTCTGTACGCGTAGGTCGCGTGGGATTACATGTGGCGGCGGCGGCGGCAGACATTGCCGGCGTGAATATTCATAATAATATTATTACTTATTAGTTACTATTATTATTATTACGTCGTATTGCGGAACCCGTGGCAGGGCGACCGGGCCGCCGCCGCACGTCATATTATTATATTATACCGTTTATTATACGCGCGCACGCCCACGCGTTTCGCTAATAGCCCGTCCGTCGCCGCTGCGCTTCCCGGTTGAATAACAATATGTCATCCGAACCATATAAAACAGATAATAATAACAATAATTAAATATTATTAATATATCATCGCAAAACGCGATAGGTGGAAGGATTCGCGTCGATTTTATAATCGTGTAACATTATAATAATATTATTACGTCGAGGTGCGACGGGAATAATATGACGGCGAACGAAATATTATGCGATCAAGGCGACCTAACCTCGGAATGTGTTATGATATAATATTATGCCGATCGTACAATAATTATTAGGAGGTACGTCCTATTTAACACGTCATACAATAGTGCAGATGTTTCGAGCGTGCGTATTAGGTAATACTGGTAATATAGATAGGTACCTATATATATAACATTATGATAGCGATTGCATACCGTGGTCGTGATACTATATATTCTACCAGTGTACTGTTATTATGACAATCGTATACCTATAATACCATGCAGTATAAAATATAAATTATATTCGGCCATGGCAGCCAAAGGGCAACGGATAGTGATCAAATTCTCTGGGGGGGGGGGGGGGGGATCAGTGAAATGGGGGAGAGATAATATCTTTCAGGTCAACAATCGTAATAATATTTTTAACCATGTTAACATTTTTCATCGGTCGTTTATTTTGACATTTTTTTGTTAACGTTTTTATTACGACCATACCTACCTATTTATTAAATAAATATTCAATATTTCATACGGACGATTATTAATATGTCCAGCAACTCTAGCCAGGTCAAAATGCTAGTCGACTTGCACGAAGGATTGCACATTAGGTGTATGCCCCGAAAATTAAGTCCAAAATAATAATTATCGATGATGATGGTAGGTATTTTTAAAGTTTTTTTTTCAAACACAACACGCACAAAAGACCAATTGTCCAAGAACATATAGGACAATAACAATTAAGTTTGCGAAACAACGCGAGAACGTTTTACCTATCATAAGTGTGAATAGTAGTTACACCCAGTATTGCAGCCCTTTTTACACCCCTGTGGCGAATGTGAGAAAAGGTAATATCGTTATATTTTAGAAGCCACTTTATATTTTACCGCGTGGTTGCTGTGGTATTATAGGTACACACTTTGTGAAAAAATAATAATAAAAAAATAAACAGTTTGTAAAAGTGCAATAATGGTCAATCGGTTTTTTTTTCTCGTCTCGGTACGACAATACCAACAGTTATTAATTACCCGTGATTATGTTGTTATTCGATATAAATGTGATATAGGTAGTGCGCTTATGTCCACATATTATTTATTATGCATTGTAATAATAATAATATTATGTATTATGTATACACTATTTTCCACCGAAATTCGTATCGGTCCGACGACAAAGTTAATTATATATGGCTAACCGTACATTGACGAGTTCACTTTCTATTTTACCCGAGCGCCCAATGCTCCCATGTAATTAGTAGGAACACAAAATATCATATCTGTAATCGCGCGGCCCGTCACATAGTATCGGTATAGTTGATAACGACGACGACGACGTCTACTACGATTTGCTGTTAATGGTGTCGTCACACACCTGAAGATTGTGAATTCAATTTATTAATAATAATTAGTCTGCGCATATTATTATTTAATAAGAGAACCGAACAAAACTCATTTAAGCTTACGCGATAAACTCGAATTGCATGTACGTATACAATGCAAACTAGAACTCGTACAAAATTATTATGACAAACAGTCAAACCGACGTGTTTATCAAAATACATACCTAACGTCGCCTTGTTCGATAACTTATATGCTTGTATTATTTTACATACATTTACATCGTTTGGTAAGTATATTTTCGAACAGTAAGTTCTGCCTGTACGCGACCAGCTATTGTCTATTTATTTATAATTAAATAATAATTGATCGATTTATTCAAATACTATAATATGCGGTTTTGATTTATACTTTTTGCAACCGCAGACCATAGGTAACGATGTAAAAAAACCACCACAGCAAAAGAATATTTTGATCAATACACAATACGAAAAAAAAACTTTAATAATCAACTAATAATAATTAAATAATTTCTGCCAATATTAATTTAAAATATAGAATAATATGTTCTATTATAATAGCCGATATATCTTTATAGACTTTTAATTTCTAAGTGTGTAACCACAAAAATATTTTTATATTATAATATATTATTATTATTATAGTTCGAGACTTTCAGCTACAAAAGTTTTTAAATGTCTACGAGAGTCTACACAATATAAAATAGATAAATGTTTTCAAGTTTAATGCGTATATAGTGAAACAGTTTTGTTAGTTATGATAAACCCCAATATCAACACAAACAATCAAAATATATAAATGTTTAAGGAAACATATTGTCCTTCCAACAATTCGAATGTGTTCATACTTTCTATTGCTTATGCATGTGTATAAGCAAATATAAATCATACGCCATTAATATAAAAATATATTTAACGTCTACCTATTATCGTTGATCGATAAACATTTGAATTCTTCGAATAAAGAAAATATATAGTGATCATCAATTTAAAAGCGTTAAAATTAAAATATGAACATTCATCTGCAATCCTACATTACGTTTAAAAGGACATGTTTGTACTGCAATTAATAGAAAATCAATTTTTATACGTCATATTCAATTAATAATTTACAATATATATATATATATATATATAAAAATTATATATTACTGTACCAGAGCATATAAACATTTAAATTCATCGCCTGAATAAAAATTTTAATGTACATTTATTACCACTTACACAATAGCATGCACAAACATTGATTGTTTAATTACCACTAATAAAGTCATTATAATGTTAAAACATTTTTTTGAAATATTAAACTACTCACTACTATTTGATAAACCAAGATAATCCAAGGAATTCGTGATTTTTTAAAACACGTTCGAAAAATAATATAACGGACTATGTATATACAAGATACATTTTTATACACACTGCAGACTTAAAAATAAGATAAAAAAATTTTACATAATGATCGTTTAAAATAAATAGTATAAATTTAACTTTTATGCTATAAATATTACAATAACTATTTTTTTTAATTTTATTAGATTATGCTTTATTGTGCTAAATATTAGTTTTATCGAATGTCAACTGTTAAAAATAATTAAGTAAACTATTTTAATTTAAATATTTTATCTTTCAAAAATTTAAATATTTAACGACCACTTTATATTGTTCCAAGTATGTAGACTAGATTTATTACAAATTATTATAAACTAGCTCATATCATACGAAACAAACAGTTTAAGTAAATTTAAAGTATTATAAAAATTAAACACATTGTTTTTCTTTTAATATTTTTAAAATTTAAGATTTTTTTTTAAATGTAAACGTTTACGACGACACTTCAGTATAATATCTTATTCAGGTTTTAGAAAATCCGAATTTAATTCATAAATGAAGGCGCAGTAATTCAGTAAAACATACACAAGGTGATTTTTTAACATTGAACACTCATTATATCGATGATTAAAAACACTTTCTAAAAGAAAATGGTCTGTTTCAAAATATGAAATTAAAACAATAAAAAAATATAAAAAAAATTAATTATAAAAATAGTCAAAAAATATTAATTATTTTCAAAAATGTTAAAACATTTTTATATAATAAGTTAACTTTTAAAATAACCATCCTATATATTATATTTAATATTTAATATTGATATTATTCTATATATGGGTGAGTGTAATGAAAAATGTTCAAATGCTTTCAGGTTATTTGCAACCGACAGTGTAGTTTTTGTATCCTAGTCCCTAGATTACTTCAAATAGTTACAGTCAACATCATGAGTCGTTTTTATATAAATTAAAAAGAAATGTAGAGAATTCTTTGTTCAGAGCTGTGTATCAGTCTGATTGTTTATGATATAGAATACTTGTACAGTCATTTAATAATTTGATCAATTGAATTTGGTTTCATAAATAAAATTATTATATTATAATCATTCAAAATTAGAAATAATTGAAATTATTTAAAAAATTTAAATATTTAACTATTTTTTTCAACACATACTAAAAGACAGAAACCGGGAAAACAGTGAATCGTTTTAAAATATTTAAATTGGATAAATTAATCGGATAGATTCTAATCGTATTCTAAAAAAAATGTAATTTATTTCTCAATTATATTGTGAAATTATTATTTATATAGAATGTAAATGGATAGTATAAGAATGTAAATACATAAATCTTTAATATTCTATAATATTGTAATTATATTTAGTTGATCAAAATAAAACCTAGTAACCCAATTATTACTTAATAGAATGTTCCGCTTATAAATTTAATTTGATTTTATGTATAATTTTTCATTATTATCATAAAATATTTTTAAAAAATGGGAAAGTTTTTGTACCTACTGTATATTAGATTTCAAGTATTCCTGTCCATTGCATAGTTAGTGCAATCGTGTACCACATAATTGAGTAGGTCACTTTAATGGATACGTAAATTTGAATTCAATTATAAATCATTGCACACAAATAAGTTTATTTCTAAAAATATTATATAAATTATTAAAAATGCAATAGGTTGAACTTTTTGTTTTTAAAATATGTCGCATACGTCATACCTATATAGTATAATATTATATCATATACAATTGTTATTTTCTATCAACTTTTAAATCAATAGCCAATACCCTACGACCTACGTACTTAATACTATTCTACCTTCCCCTAAAACGATGTGAATAAAATTTCAAATTTGTGGCGTAAATAGCTTAAAATTACTAATTAGTCTAAATATATTGTAAATATCATTGAGTATAAAAAATAAAAATTAACGTACCTGCAAAAACTAAAGGTTAATATTTTTCAATTTTTTGAATTACATCAGCAGAACTAAAAAACGTTGGATGAAAATTGTAATTTTACGTTCGAATATCCGATGTCGTCAACATTTAAACTTCAAAAGCTCATAAAAATGACGTGACTATACTTCAAACTTTTTTTTTTAATACCGGTAACAAGAACTCATAGGAAATCTTGTCTTAAATTTTCAAACTTTTCAACTTAAAAACAAAATATTATCAACATAAAAACTAAAAAATATTGAACACTTCAAATGTATATAAACAGCCCCAAAAGAGCCAAAATATATTAAAAATTATATCGCGTTTAGACAATTCTAATATAAATATTTGATGAAAATTTCAAATATCTACATTAGTGGTTACTCATCTAGTATTTACCGAAAATAATAAAATTGATTTTGTCAAAACTGGTGTTGACTGTTAGGTGAATATTTCCATTTTACCGTAATTTTTTTTTTAATTTCTCCCAATTATTTTGAAAAGTACTGGTCAAGTAATTTTTAAGTAATCTAGTAAATTTTTACATTTGTCCCTTCCTCTACTAAAGTACAAATTAGATCAAATTCTTAACAGAAACCACCCTCAATAATTAAAATTAAAACATGTATTATTCTATAAAAATTGTTTTTATAGACACAATATATAAAAATAATACATTTATCATTTTGCTCAGGACGTAAAAATACTATAATTGTACCATAAATTAATGATATATATAAGATATTATATTGAATATTACCATTCTGTTTAATATAGGTAAAAATAAACACATTTTATAATCGTCTAAATACCTATTAAATATAACATAATATCTAAATGTATTTTCTTCATTTATTACTATATAATAATTAATAATATGTTCTACATAGCTAATCAATTTCTGAGAGAACTCATTATTACCATAGGTATGTGCAAAAAGCGTGTACTATATAGAATAATCTGACCAAGATAATTTTGAAACCTTACATGTAATCCAGATTATTATGCCTTTTTCTGGAAAGGTTATCCTACTGCTAATATCCAGCGTTCTCGGGGTCTAAAACTTTTGATTCCTTTCGGAGTATATAAAACACGTCGGTCTTCAGTGCTGACCATAATCATAAGTAACCATGTGCTCTACATTTATACTATCGAAATGTTCAATATGTACCTAAACTATTATTATAAATAGTAAAAAATTAGCTGCTAATAAAATAATATGGTAATTGATGACAACCCACCTGAAATTCAGTGATAAAAATATATTCTTATAAGTTACGGCTCATATGATAGGAATAATTTCAAGCTATGAAAGAACAATAGACATTTCTGCTACTGAATATATTTTGAAATATATAAACTTGTAAATATAATATGCTAATTATATTAATTCATTATTTAATTATTCTACACTGAAGTATCTTGTAATTTAATTACTCCAGCAATATCAAATTCAAGATTTACATACATTTTAGTTAATATTTATTGACATTGAAAGTAATTATGGGATGATATTCGAAAATGGATTTTATTCAATTGGTCAGAAGTCTTCTAGGCTACATATTCAAGAATATGTCTGTACGGCTTGTGTTTACATCCATATTAAGTAACCATTTGATTCAATTATTAATTAAATCAATTTAAAAATATTTAAATAAATTTCATAAAATAAAATTGTTAAACTTTGTGACCGAAATTTATTACGAGAAGATACTAAATGTTGAGATCGAAAGTCCCGGTGTCACTGTGCTGTAAATTGTATACATACCGCATATTCACAATAATTTGATCTGTATTCATACATTTATATATATATAATATATAATATTAAATGTTTTATGTAATTTATGTAACAATATTTTCATTAGATTGAAAACAAAACGTATATTTATACTTTATCATGTTGTTACAAAATTTGAAATGTTATACGACATAAAAACCACTTACAGTATAATGTACCGAGCAATTATTCCATAATTCATGCGGCTATGTAAAAACCATGTAAATATGAACATTCTTAATAGACCTAATCACTACCTATATTATTATAATATGCATCTATCATCTAAGGGATGCTATTCAATGATAAATTACCCACATGTATTGCGATTAGAAGAACGGAATAAAGTTGTGTGAATATATTTGTGCGATTAATCAAGAATACTTAACACGTTATCAATAACATTAACAAATATCATGATTTAGTATAGTGAAACTGATAAATAGGTAACAATGAATTAATATAATGCTAAAAATATTTTTCTAGTTATTAAATTAAATTTTATAATCATTATAATACATTAACTGTACAATCCAACTTTGCCCGAAAAAAAAATGAACAAAATCGTGTAATAAAATAAAATAATATGATGTTGTATAGGTGTATATCAGTTTTAGTGTACCTCAGTTCACGAGCAAATCGGCGTCGGTTTACCTGGCTTTGTGAACTAATTCGACTGAGATGAGCAATCCGTTTATGGGGATTGGATATAGCACTTTCGTGGTATATTTTCAAACGTAGTCAAAACTACTCTTTATACTTTTCTGATATCTTTAAGAACAATTCCTAACATTTTTTATTAAAATCGGTCGAACGAATTTTAAGTATGCAAGCTACAGTTCAAATGATACATTAGTTTATACTTAATATTTATATATAAATTAAAAGACTCTTTAATATTCAATCTTCGTGAGCCAATAGGAAATTTCTGTGTAAGCCACTCTATAGCAACCTATAAAAATAGTAAAAATAAGATATGTATTAACACTATCCCCGAGTCTCGAGGAATATGTGTTTGAACGCTATAATAATTTTTAAAGCTGTATTTAAGTTATAGGTACCTCCAATATGGTACGCGTTTTAAAATAACTGTCATGCTTCTAATGAATCAATTATAAAACCCAGACTACAATTGAAGTACTAATCATTTCGACAGATCATCTTATTTCCAAAAAAAGTTTGTTATTAGGTATAGGGGTTGTGAAGTTAAGAATATTGATGGGGAAAAGTCTAAAAGCTTCTACAGACTCTAATAACTTGTAGTCTGTATGTCAAATGAATAAAGAAATTTTCACCCATTTACTTAAAACCATATTGATGACAAAGTGTATATACGACACAAAATAAGTAAAAATTCACTAAAGGTAGTAAAAAAATTGACACCTTCTAAATTACCTACAGTAAAATATGAATTTTTTAGCTTAAAAGTTTATAATACAAAAACGATTGAAATAAATATCACATAATACGAATACAGATTTTTAGTAAATGCAAACAAACTATAACTTACCTAACTTGAAACATTTAACAAAAATAATATTGATCTCTTAGATACCTACAATAATTGTATTGGCTTATTAAATGTTGAATATATATATTCACATTAAATATATTTAAATTAGCATAAAGCAAAAAAATTACTTTTTTTTTTTAATTAATAAATTCAAAATTAATTGCTTTAATAAAAATTAGAGTTCAATAGTATATCTTTAATAAATATAAAAATACAAAAGAATTAAAGGAACAGCACAATTGTATTTTCAATGTTTATATATACAGATGAAAATAAAATAAGACCAACTAAATTGTTTTTAATACTAAATAGAATATTTAACAAATAATAAATGCCAAGCGATTCATTTCCAACAATGATTAATAGTGCGACGTAAACAATTTCACTTAGCGCTCTCTAAAGAACTTCAACCATAAACTGTTCTATTTCTTTGAGGATTCCACAAAGTTAAGTTTAAAATAAACTTATGAACGTATGTTACAATATTTTCGATAATAACTTTATTTTCCAGATAGATGGAAAATTACAGTCAAAACTTCAGTGATATTTTCGAGTAAGTTAATTATTCTGATAAATATAATAACTCGAAAACTTTTAAATAGTTTTTGTAAAAAAAAAAAATAAAAATAAATGTAAATAATACGAAAAATCAATTTCACTTGCATACAAAAAATATTATAGAACATTATTAATATTATGTATTCATTATTACCTAAATACATTGATAATAAAATTGCAAACCTAACTAGATTAAATTGTTCAACTGCAATCCTAAACAAAAGTCGTAAATGTAAAATCTAAATCCCAAAGGTCTAATGCATTTGCCATTTCCCACTTAACTAACAATTCAAACGAACAGTCAGTCTACAGCTGTCAAGAATATTTCATATGGTATAATTATGATTATTCAAATACAATTGTAAAATAAAAAGTATAATAACACGTGAATGATATTTTATTGGTTATTGCAAAATATTAACAAAAAGGATTGACTAATAATATATGCTTACTATATATTTATTTTTGTGTAACAAATAACAATAAAAGTAATAATATCCATTGTTCAAAATATAATTGTATACAGTTCAGTTGCATTCTAATATGCATTTTTTTAAATAAATATATGTAATACATGTCAATAGAATACTAAAATACGAATTTTAGTCGTCGTATATAAAATAACTTCATTATTTTTCCAATGGCATATAATAAATATATAATTAAATAGATATATACAATATGCACATTACATAAGTAAAATAATTTCAATTAATATAACAAATGAAATATGCTACACAATGGACATTTTAGTGAAAATGCTACTAATATATTACAGTGACAAAAACTAAACAAAATATCTTACATGTTTTCTCTAATTTAATGTTAATTAAATTTTTAAACAGTTTATATATGTAATAGTATCCTATTAAACGGCATTTATTTTTAATGCTATATTATTCAAACATTTAACAAAAGTGGAAGTACGAGTAAATACTATATTTCACATTTTTGTCAATGAATTGTTATTATTAAATATACATTTTCTGATTTAATAAAGTAAGTATTTTTATAAAAATAGCAGCATAAAGCAAAAATGTTATTTTTTACCATTTTTAGTCGACGTTTGAGTTTAGTACTATATTTTATAATACTTATATGCATTATTATAATATCTTGCTATACGATTATGCATACTATATTTAACTAACAATCAAACAGTTGAGTATCAAATAAAATAAAAGTGTGTATTTAAATATAATTTTGTAATTATTGAAAGCAATATTAACATAATGTTATTCGAAATATATTTATTTATTAAAATAATATTTGGTAAGAGGCTGACTAAAAAAAATTTTAATCTAGTAAATTTAATGAATATAACCTAGTTAAATAGGTAGGTATTATTAATTATTTAGATATGCAAATTTAAATCTTGTCATTAAATTTTATTATTACTTAATAATTATTTTTAACTCGCGTTTTAATAATTTTAAATGAATTTGGAATTGTTTAATCTATAGGCAATAAATAATATATTTCATTGCATTTAAAGCAACTGATTGCATCTTTACAAAATATTTATTTTCTTTAAATTTATGTTTTTTTTTTTTTTTTAATATTACGTCAATTTCCAGTAAAATATAACTATTTATAAAAAAAAATTGACGTAAATGCATTTTTTATGTATACAGCTATCTAATATTATCTATCAACAAGTTTTTCTTTATGACAACTATAGTTCTTTTAAACACTTCAATCGAAATTTTGTATCCTTTATTTAAAAAATAATAACATATACAAAATTGCTATGCCATCGGAAAGGATTTGTATATAAACCAATATCAAATATTATCGAATTCTTCAAAAACTCAGAATAATAACTACAGAATATAAGTATACAACAACAAAACCATAACAAAACGGTGCATTATAATATAATAAATGTTCAAAATAAGTGTACCTAAATAATTCTGGTGACGAACAAACGTCATAATACAATGCATTTGAAATTTCACTAGTGTCAAATTGGCTTGGGTTTGCGCCAAAATTAAAATGTTTTTAAACGCTTTAAATTTATGGAAAAAAGCATAAAGCTTGCTTATCGCATTGAAAATAATTGTAAATCATTACCATTAGTATAGATATACTACGATCATCACTCGTAATATTTACGTAGGTAGTTATTTTTAATAACGTCTGCTTATGCACTTACGCCGTTAATTATTATTTGGCGGCACATCCATATAATATTATGCATATACACCTATACTGTATTATGAACGCGTAAATAATAAAATCGTCCTTAACGAATTGACTTTGCCGACCGATATATTTTTTTGCCATCGACAATAGTATATGATGTAATAATATACTTAATACAACAATACATATCATTTATATATGTACAATAATAATAATATTACGATGTACAGCAGCTCTTTACTCAGCGGTAAAAATAAAATAATGTAATGATATTACCGATGTCTTACCTTTATGCGTCGGCGGCGTTTTGTGGTGGTGCAGGCGGCGGCTTTATATGTTGCGTGTCGGCCTCGGATGCAGCGGACGTATACGACCCAGGATAGCCGGTGATCACGTTGTCCAGCAGGACATGTCCGGAAGACGGCGATTGTTTCCAAAATGAGATCCTTTAGCCGGTTAAATCTCTAATTTTTTTATTTTTCTAAAACCTATATACGCGGACGTTGTTATAATTGTATAATATATTTAGTATATATTACTCGCGACGGAGGCGACAACCACACGCGACGATCCAATCACGCCGCGTGTCGGGGAAAACGGATTTCAGCGGAGAAAATATAATACCTAAATATTGTCTTTCCTCTTTATTCCTTCCCGCCGGCGACGCGAGACCGGAAACCCGCGAACGGGACTAGTCGCTGTCGTAGTCAGTAGTAGTACCGACGAACGCCGATCGAAAAACGGATGAATGGAAAGAAAAAAAATGTCCAAAAAAAATGACCGCACAACGGGTTGTTAACGTCGACGGCGACCAGACGGACTTGAGGGATAAACAAATTACGGCGTTTGTGGTGTATAATAATAATGTAATGGCAACGATAGCGGTGCCCTGTAAATATTATACGCGTATTTGTAGCGGCGAGGCGATGAGGTAGAAACGCGAACGGACGGAGACGGCGAAGCGAACACGACGCACTGGCTCTGTCGGCTGCGGCACGTCCGGACCACACAACGACGATCAGGTCTTCGTCGGCGTGCGCGCGGTATAATATCCCCTCACTACCGCTACCGACAGCTGTTAGCGGCGGCGGCGGCGGCGGCGTCGGCGACATCGCGCGCGCGTTTCGTTTAATTTTTATTTTCATTTATTTTTTATTTTTTAATTTTTGTCCTTTCCCCTCCCCCTCCCCCTATTTTCACGCTCACGACTAACTCGGCGGTTTTCCTCTCAAACCTGTTGATCCATCGTGACAACGGTATCAACGGTATTATAATAATGTATGCGATATTGTTATCATATAATATATCGACACATCACCGCCACCGCCACCAAAGGGTCCGTTTATAGACATGTTAAACAATATTATTATATTATATTTAGTATTGTAATAGGTAGATATAGACGTATAGTATCAAGTCGCTGATATATATTGTAGAGGTACCGCGACTACCACGTTAATATAATAAGTAGGTATATGCCATGGACAGGGCAGAATATAACCACTTTGCACATTGACGAGTTCATAATATCGTTTGTTGAATTCAAAACAGGTAACATACAAATTTGATTCGAGACATTGCTATTGTAAGTACATGTAAACTCACACAACTATTTTCTTATGTTTAAATCACTTATTTGAGGATGGGGGGGAGGGATATGGAAATTGACCGGTTTTTACCAAATTTGATATCTAATATACGTATTATAATATTTTAGTATAAAAAAGTTTATTTTGCATAAATTCTTCAAAACATTTTCATTAATTTTGAGTGCATAATACATGTAACTACTCACACTATTTCATGATTTTTTAAGATATCAATAACTTGCATAGTTCCTATAGTTATAACTTATAAGTATTTCTCGTTAATAGGCATACTTTATTACTTACTTCTTTCAACCGTCGTGCTTACCCGGTGTAGTAATTATTACCGTCATAATTCTAAATACTTATGACCACTGACTGTTAGATCATTTAAATTTATAAGACCTCCTACATAGTGTTCCCTTCCATTTTTCAATACTCAATTTAAATAGTCTTATAATTATATAGCACGCAAAGGTTCACTGCACTGATGACTTTTAAGATGCATCCAGACAATCGCATGTCAAATGAAAGCATTTTGTTCTTTTAAAAAATGGTTTCACATACCTAAATATTATGATTATGTAAATCATTATCAAATAAAAAAATAATATATATATATATATATGATGAACATATATTATAATATGAATTTAAATCACACATTTATCACACCAATAATTGTTGGTAATTGCAATATTTTAACTATCTAATTTGTTCAAATTATAGGTATGTAAAAAAATATTTTGAACTATATGTATCAGTGGCATACGCAGAAGATATTTCATTAGGGGAGGGGGGCTTGAAAGTTGTCATAAATCGCAAGATTATGTTTGAAAAATTTAGTAGATGCTTTCTTAGTTCTCAGAAGACTGAACAAGTTTTTATAAAAACAGTTCAAATTTTGACAAAATTCATCAAAACTACAAACATTTCTACTTATTTTTTTAGGTACTTAGTTAAAAAAAATTATTAAATTTTAAATTTTTATAGTTAAAGACGGAAAATTTAAAACAAAGTTTTTCATAAGTAGTATATACTGTACGTAACCAAAAGATCTAAAAAAAAATATAAACACAATTTTTTTTAATGAATATTTTAAGATTCAAATTAAGACAAAATTAGATAATATGTAAACGAAAAATACCAATTTTAGTTAAGTATTTTCTTATATACAAATATTATTCGTCAGTGACTACTTAAAAATTTTAAAGTATACCTATTATTATATTTTATACATACATTTTCAATCGCAATGTTTTCGGCAAAAGTTATTAAATCTTTATTGTCTTATTCCTAGTAAGATAAATTACTTTAATAGCAATAATATAAAATATACTTAGTAATATAGGTTAATAGACCGTCTTTGCTCAGAATCGTTTTTCATATACCTACAATGGCTTTATATTATAGAATTTAAATGCAACACGCTGGACAAATGATCCACTTGACACCTATTGCACAACGGAATTGTGCATCCACTGTCCCATTCTTTATTCATGTCGACCATAACTAATTAATCCTTTAAGACGTATTTAAATATAAATCCTTGTTTACTTGTTTACTACAGTTGAAACTTAACAAATATAAAACGAAAAAAATAAATAATAATACAGACAAAGGAGGTGTCAACTCTTTAATCCCCCCTCTGCGTACATCACTGAAATAGGTATCAATGACAAAAAGAAAATATTGATAAAACTTATAGTCGGGTGGTCAACGAAATGATATTATGTAATAGCAGAATATATTACACTATTAATTATCCTCATTTACTATGTAGGTCCTTAGTTTATGTTTTATATTATACATATAGGCAGGTAATATCATAAATTATGATGCAAAATTATTAATGAATCTTAATAGTATACATAAAACCTGTAATAACCTTTAAATTTCATACCGCATAAAGTAAAATAGCATTAAAAAAACTTTGTACAAAAAAAAACTGAACCACGTTGAACTTAATAAAAATGTAATATTAGTTGCAGTTATCATTAATATTTCCACATAACTAAATATAATGGTTGTTCAAATACAGCAGGAAATTCAAAAAGTGTTCTAAAATTGTTAATGTCGGAAGTACAGTGAAATGTAAGCAAATAAGACTCCAGACTCCAGTAAATCATGATTCTAACTGGTAGGTATATTTACATTATTCAATATTAAATAAATATTGGTGTACAGCTCGTTCGAAGTTGTATTAAATTTGACGGTATTAAAATAAAAAAACTTAGTAGTTTCGAAATTAAAATTACCTTTTAGAAGTATTTTTAAAAATGTTAATTATCATCAAATAAAAAAATCTGAAAATAAAGTATTGACAAAAGTTTGTACAACTATAAAAAATTACAAAAGTGTAACAACAATTTACATTTTTTTTTTTATTATTTAAAATGTGGTGCAATATTTATGGATAGGTATATCATGTTATGATATTATTATTATTATTATTATTACTATTATTATTATTATCATTATCATTATGTAATAGGTACTAGGTGTGGCACTAGATTCATCATAACGCATACAATTCGGTATAATATTATACTTAATCGTTCCAAACCGGATGTAATGCATGCACATAATGTGCGGGTCAAAATGCTTCATGTAATTTTTAAGAAAACGCCTATCCATCTACCTATCTACCCCTTGACGCAGTGTTTTGATATTTCTTAACAACGGCATTTTCATAACTGGCATCCGTAATAATATAGTGTTACATATCATAAATGTGCAATGCTCACTCGTGTACTTGGAACCGACCTCGTTGCGCAAGTTCTCCGTTAGGTTGTTTTGCGGGTTTTTCGCCAAATCGAATGCATTGTACCTAATACTCGCATTTCCTTTGAACATCTCCACCAAAGTCTTGGTCATCAATCCACAAGATTGTTTTCCAGACACTCTCCAATAGCCGTCAATATCGTATATGAGTAATACGTTTTTCCATGAATACCTAAAAAACCCTTTCAAAAACGTTAATTTAATTCCCGTGTTGTCACATACACCGCTAGAAGTTACACCACACCGGTAGTGGCTACCTGTTTAAAACGCTGACCACCACGTCCGCTATATCCTGGAAATCTAACGTGCCTGTACGCACTAATAGGAAATACTTGCTTTTTGGATCACGTTTGTCCATTGAAAAATCATTTGTAAAACCACCGGTTGTGAGCAATGGCGCATTCCAAAACTTTATCATCCTGGCAACGAGATCTAAAAACAAACGTAATAATTATACTTGAAAAACAGTTGAACTTTTAGTTTTAAAAATAAATTAAAATTCATTCAAAACGTATAGATAACTGATTTTTAAAAATATTTAAACTATTATAATTATAAGTCATCATAAAATACTATGAAACAACAGAACATTAATTTTGTATACTTAAGAAGAATCGTTTTTTATTTACGATAGACTTCACAAAGTCCAATATACCTGTATAAGAATTACATTTATTGGAATAATATAATAATTTAGTAACAAATAGTAAAGCATATTGCATATTTGCAAAGCTAATCTAATATATTATATCATTTTTAGAAAAGATACAAAATTAAATATTATATCTATAATTAAATTTTAAAGTTTTTCTTATTATACAATTATGATAAATTATAAATATCTACAATTTAATTTATAGATCTAAATTAAATTTTCATCTATGTACATAATTTCTTATTTATTTAAATTAATGAGTACAGTTGTTTAAAAATATTTTTACTAAAAATATTCAATGTTTTCCGATAAGTAAAATAACCACTTGAGGTTATTAGAACAATTCAATTTGGTATTTACAGATTGTCATTAACAGTACTACGTATCATTTATGATCACATAAAAATATATAATATTTTAATAAGTAAATAACTGAATTGTCTTATTTAAATAATTATTTTATATATTTAGAACTTTATACTTTAAATAAGTACCTACCTCAATAAAATTGAATCACTTAAAATGCATTAAAATTGTTTAAAGTAGAAACATGTGTCATGCACTTATGTGTATTGTTTATACAAGCATACAAATACAATTATTTTAAGCTAAATAATAAAAAAACAATGCTATTTTAAAAGAAAAAACTTTTATTTGAAATACATAAATTTTAGTTAAGTAATAGTAAACAAGCAAAAAATAATTAGTAACTTTTTTTATAAACAGAGTTAAATAATAATATACATTAACATTAAATAGTATTTTGTAGAATTGTATGAGAAACTGATTTTCTTAACCAATAATTTAATGACATTTTTTTTTGTTTATGTATAGAGTTAAATGTCTATACAATTGGAAAATGTTTAACTGCTAAATAAACTAGTTATAGCTAACACAGTTTTACTACAAATGGCAATATTAATATTAAATTCACCAATATAGCAGTAGGTATGTTTCATATTTTAGTATAGGCATTTTAAAAAGTTATTAATATAAGTATTTATAAGTTTATGAGTTACTTCTTAATAAGGTTTATAACTATTTTAATTATTGACTTATTAAATTGTTAATCATTGATTAACTCAAAAGTTCTATTAAAAATATCTTATTAAATAGGTAAAATTTTTGTTTATTTTGATTTTTAGTCTAAAACCTTGGATTATATAATATATTCTAATGCGTTATGCACGCAATATTTCTAAAATAACGAAAAAATATTTTTAATTTATAAGTGTTTGACGCTTGAAGTACTTGACAAAAAATATGATTTATCATAAATAATTAATTATTTTCACGCATTACAATTCCATAATTCATTGCTTTCAAATGTAATAAGGCAACATAAATATAATATAATATAACATATATTATATCACCTCAATACACTCCCTTAAGTAGCTTATCAAAACAAATGTCTACACATTACGTGCGAGGTTTTTGACTTTATTTATTTGCCTGATATAATTGTCTGATTATACACCAATAATCATGTTGTTGTTAATATTTAATACAATTTTAAATTTGTAACGAATACAAGATATATACAGAATATACAGATTTTTTGTCGTAAATATGTGTTTAATAGTTAGTAAATATAGTGAAATAAGTTATAGTTTTTCTGTCTTGATATTTGAATTGATCATTATTCATTTTACGGTTTTAATATGACTGATTTAACGGTTTGATTGGTTGATTTAGTCAATTCAAATAACAATTGAAGCGAATAAAGGGGACAAGCTACCCCACACATTTTGCTACTGGTTAAATAATTACCGGTAAAATGGTCTACTGGATTTATGAAAACACATATTAGAGAACAACATGTAACTTTCAAAGTAGACGTATAAACATAATTTAACATACATTAACACTATGTATAAATCTATTATTCTACTACCTATCTAATGCAATTCAAATGTAGCCTATGTTTACACCATATTTAGTCTTCCTTTAATCCAAGATAAATATTATTCTGAAAGAAACTTGATAACGGGACACTTGTAAACATATATTATTATTACGCTATTACTAATACCATAATACAAAATGTAATTGTATATTTTCATTATTTTATTTTTTTATTTTTTTAGATTTTTAATCTTATTTTAAGACCTATGTGGCTATGTTTAGCTGTAAGTCATGATCATATTTTATTTTATTCACATAAATCATTACAATAATTATTATTTTTCATAAGACCATTTAAAAAAAATTAAATCGCTATTTATTTTTAATTATAATATCATTAATATTATATAGTATTATAAGTGTATAGATGAATTATCAAATCAGCTGCATTTTAATAAATAAACTTAAAACGTTTTAATAATGTAAGCAATCTTATTACATGTTATAAGGTAATATAATATATTGGTAATACAAATTTTATAAGCACATAACTAATACTTATATTACCGATATGCTTTTAAGTAATATTGTTTATCTTACTTAACTTTTTTTTAACATGCAATTATAATATTATTATTGATTTGCGTGAAGTATCAGACAATTTAGTTACATCTGGAACTCAATAATACGCATGTAACAAAATTCATAATAAACCTATTCTACAATTTCGTTGGCCATTTGTTGGACATAAATGATATGTTCTTACAGTTTGTTGGACATTCGTTAAAAAGTTAGATATAAGTAATTTTTCAAAATCACCACTAAGTTCACACTCTTTGTTGATCACTTCAAAAACAATCTAAATTGTTCACTACGGTTTGTTGGACATTGTTGAAAAGGTCCTATAATAAAGCGGGAAAATTATGTTTTAAAAGTATTCGCTTCAAAATTCAAACATATACAATTATAAAATATTAACTGTGCATACCATAAAATATACAGTTTATGTTTATTTTATTATTGTCTATCTTTACTACTTTTATTATTATTTTGTCGATTTTTGAAAATAATTTTTTTTTTAGATGAATGGGCATTTTGAATTTATGGCTTATTTTGAGCTTTGGTTTTCTAGAACTCTATTCCCTATACTACTAGAGCCTAATTACTCCCATAGTCCCATGCATAGATATATATATATGACAGACTGATGTGGCATAACAAAATCACGAGATTATCGGTCAACTCTGTCAAAATACCTTCAAACAAAACATATCTTGCAGATAACAAAATCATTGCATGAAACTGATTGGCAATAAAATAATATAGGTATACATCATCTGTAGTACAGCCGGCTTATGAGTATATACGTCCGCGTTATGGTGGGATTGGTCAGTCGATAAGTTCACTCAGATAATAATAATTATTTTATTTTATTTTGACATAATAAACGGGTTTGAAACTCTTTTGAAAAATGTATACAAATAGTAACATAAATAACTAGTAACTGATAACAACAACTACAAAAGAAAACATAATAAATTATAAATTAAATTAAACATCCAAGAATTTTATATATGGAATACAATTTAAATATGACAGAAAAAACAATAAGCTAGATAAAATACCCTATAAAGGGATGGTTAAATATTGATAAAGAGATCCTCATTGGCCATTAATATTAAACGTCTAATAAGTTCATTTTTTATTTAATTACTCAAACATTTAGGGACATAAAAAGGAACAGTAGAACGAATTTGACGAGCAGGAATCTTGAAGTTAATTAGGGAAAGTAAATCAGTTGAATCAACTTGGCCAGACAACAGTCCCTTCATACATTTCATACAAAGAAAACGCTTGCGATCAACTAAAAATATAAGCCTTAATTTAGCAGCAACAGGAGAATAATTGTATGGAGGATGATCAATACCTAACAGGAAACCAGCGGAACAAAGGAACCGGCGTTGGACTCTTTCAAGTTGAAGAGAGTCATTAGCAGTATATGGACACCAGACTACTACACCATATTCGAATACTGGACGGACTAAGGTACAATAAAGTAATTTGAAAGATGACTTTATTTTATGATTCCTAACAAGTCTAAAGATAAATCCAAGAGTCTTAAAAATCTTACAATAAACCATGTTAATATGGGATCTTGGATTAAGTGAGCTAGTAAGCTTAAAACCGAGATCAATTACAGATTTGTCTGCACGTAAAATATCAGAACCTATACATTATAAGAATGAATTATAGACAAGCGAATACGTGTGTAAGTGAGGACTTTACATTTAGAAATATTTAAGGACAATCCTATATTTTCAAACCACTTTACAAATCTATCCAAATCACTTTGGGGATAAAGACAACTATCAAATGAACCGATACTCAAATAGAGTTTAATATCATCAACGAAGCATAGAATATAAGAATAACACAATACATGACTGATATTACAGATGATGCTAAGAAAAAATAGAACTTTGTTCCAAAAACATTTACCCATTAGTATCAATCACAAAGATATGAATTAAGCCAAGACAAATAAGTTCACCAAATTTATAGCTACTAAGAATATTAATCAAAGGCTTTATTGAAGTCCGTATAGACAACATCAACTTCTAAACGCTTTTGTAATGATTCAAAGACAAAGTTATTAAGTAAGAGATTACAAATTGTAGTGGAACAACCTGGACGAAATTCATATTGCTCTTCTATTAAAATATTATTAACTGGACGTTGAATTTCTTTTAAAACCAAAGATTCAAATATTTTTGCAATATGCGATTGGATAGAAATAGGTTTGTAATTTAAAACTAAAGAGGGATTTTCCGATTTAAAAATAGGAATTACAGAACTAAATTTAAGCATTGATGGAAAGATGCCTTCATTTAAAGACCAATTGAAAAGAAACCGTAGTGAGTAAGAGATAACGAATCTAAGCTGGAATAAAAACTCACTGGAGAGACCATCGGGGCCAACAGATAATGAACCATGAAGTTCAGATAAGCTATTAAAGACATCATCAAAACTGATTATGACATTGTTAGGCAGATCGAAGGACGTTTCAATTAAATTCATTTCAAATTTTTCAATTCAAGTCAACAGGATTGAATTCACTTTGACTAGTTGAACACACGGAGGAAAAATAAGCGCCCAAAAGGTGCCGACCTATATATCCAATGAGACCGATTCATCGAAGGAAAGCTGCTTAGAAATATCGTTATTGGAGCGGTTCCTATTAATGAATTTCCATTATCCGCAGGGATTCTTTTTTAATATTTCTGCACGTTTAGCAAAGTTATGTAAACATTTTTTAGACTCAAATTTAAATTTGACTCGGAGTAAGGAAAACTTCCTATAATCACAAATATCACAAGACATTTTATACTTAAAGTATATTTTCTTTTTTAAAAACAAGATTTGTTTTAGCTCCTTGGAGAACCAAGGTGGATAAGAAGATAAATGAAAAACACACTTAGGAACAGGTGTAATGTGTTACGTGCGATCTACCAGAGATCTTTATGATGGTGGTTTTGTAAATAAATCAATTGAAATAGTAACTAAATGTTTATTTATATCAATATGAATACCTAAAATTGTACAAGTAAAAGTGTAAGTGTGTGTGTATATATATGTATGTAAATACGATTGACGTGAAGGGGCAGCCTTAGACTCAGCAGCTATTGTACATCTGAATACTCTGTCTTTTGGGCTCCCTCTCATATGATCTTCCCATTCTGCTTTCTATTGGCACTTAGCCAACGGCCTTGTAATTGTTGTCGCTTCTTGCAGCTGCGGTACTTTCGACGCGATTCTAGGAACCGAAATGTCAATTCTAATCTTAATATTAATATTAGGTCGTAGTCAGTACCTACATATAGTATTTCTAGGAATTACAGAGTGAATCTCTCCTAGCTAATTTATATTCATATATATGACATTTAAAATTACACTAAATAACTAGTTATTTAACTTAGTCATTGGAAATGACCTTGGGCTCATTCCTACATTTAATACAATATAATATAGTATATTATAATATCGGTGGTGTGGCTTCTAATAGTCGTAGCCCGTAACAAATGCGTCAAAAAGAAAATTAGCAGCCGAAACAAGATCTAAATAAAAGAATGTCAAGTTCCAATCACATGATGATATGAATGAATATATTTTTGGATAATCAGCTTTATGAAAATTAAAGTAAGTTTGATGACGAATGACGATTACAGGAAGGTATACTCTGACAACAGAGAAACATAATATTCAAGACAGAATGATACTTATTTATGGGAACAATAGGATCCAAAGAACACTTAACTATTAAGTTGGGATTATTACAAAAAATTAGATCAAGTAAGAAGCCATAGCTGTTGTAAATAGTATTTTGGTGTTAAAAATTATGTAAGGCATATGATTCAGAAATACATTGAGCTTTGGAAACAGAAGAGAAAATGTAAATTAAGCCATCAGTATCACTATCCCAAGATATTTTTGGGGCATTATAATCGCCATAAAACATAAAAAAAGAACCAAGATATTTATGGATAATATTTACAATAGAATCGATATGTGTTTTATATATATATACCAAATTGTAGAAGGGGATTGAGGAGAAATCTAAATACCACCAACTATAAATGCTAATAATGATAAGTAATAGCGTACAAAAACTTGTTCGATGTTATGTTGGAGAACAGAAATAATGTGCAAGGGAATATCCTTACGAATACCGATGAGTACACTTCTACCGCAAATATAATAACTAGATAAGCTACATCGATCATATTTAAAAATATTATAATTAAATAACCCAAGCTCACTGTTATTCATAGAAATAGTTAACCATGTCCGGTTAAAAGTTTAAGATTTAAAAGTTTAGTCCTTAAACCACGACAGTTTTAGTAGATGCCATTAACTATTAGATCATCAATCGAAGTACTTAGAGCTGATTTGATGGTTGCACCTCAGGAGATCCGTTTTTGATCGAGTAGAAGAATCTTGAGGAACACCACTTTCATAAATAATCCTAAGACCTTGCTCACCATTTCTATTTCTCTGCTCCAGTTCATTATGACACGCTCGTAACAGTTGTTGTAAGATAAGATAGTCTCTTGTCCTTAACGATTCTAAAACCATCAGAAAGAGTAGATCCATTTCGCTTGAAACTACTATAGCCATTGATAAGACTATCAGCCTTCTTCTTAGTATGAAGTATAACCTTTATTGGACGAGAAGAGCCCTCACGAGTTTTACCAAGCCGTATTACTTTAGTTACCGTAAGAATACCATATCCTAAAGGCTCCAAAATAAAGTCAATAGCAGCTCTGTCATCTAAGATGCGTTGGAAAATAATAGAATGAGCAGATTCGGTGGCACTATAAACTATAGCATTAAAGGCGCATCTCTTACGTTCAAATGTCTCTTTCAAAACATAGGATATAAGGGCAGGTGTCTGCATAGAAGATCTACATGAATCCGGATTATTAACTTTCAGTTTTAAATCATCTAAATCAGAGCGCAATTGCACATTCTCCAATTTAAGCTCGAATACAAGAGATGAGCTATTGAAATTATTAATAAAATCAAATAATGAAGCAAGTAAGTACTGATTTGTTTAAAGATAAGAACTCATTACGCAAACCGTCAATGGCTGACATTAAATCAATATTAGTAGGTGAGAATTTGTTGCTAGGTGTGCTTGTTACTAACACTAAAGGTACAATTGAAGGTTTATTCTTACCAATAGTAGGACGAGTAATAAGAGTTAACGACAATGAACTCATAATGGACACATAAATTTGATGACCACTTCAGCACTCTGTAAACTACCGCAATAAATCACTGCGAACACTATGTATGTTCTGGGATGTCAATTAACGACGATCGAAACTTCGACCTTCGGTGTTACAGTGACACACAGGCTAACAAGTAAACACACACGGATCGTAATGGGATATCGCTATAACGGTCGTTAACGGATCGATAACGATATGTGCGTGCCGATAAGATGGAATTAAACATACATTATTGCAGTGGCCGTGTTATGTTAATTGAAATAACTAAATAGCTTCACTGAGAACAATTAATTGAGTAGACTAACTTAAGACAAAACCAATCAGTACGCGAACTTTTTACACAACTTTTGCAACAAATATCATAAAAAACAACAAACTAAAACCCAAGAAAAGAAACAAAAACAAGAGAGTAATATTACACGTATAAACATATTAAGTTGTTATAATAATAACTATTATATAGAACCACGAGGGGGACTACTTGCAGAAAATTTGTTTGATAATACCCTCTTTCTCCCCAGAGAAAAAACAATTAAATTTTATGTTTCAATAATGTATGGATTTTATATTCATCAAAAGGCCAAAGAGTTATGCGAACAACAAGAACAAGTGTTACAAAAGGATGGATTTGATTTTCAAAAATACTGTTCAATATTGTTGGCATTAATATTATATACCTACCACATTTGTACATGATATGCGCATGTTAAAAAATATAATAAATGTGTAAACTAATTAAAAATAAAATCGCGTACACAAATTTTTAAAAGTATGTATACAGCTATACAGAGTAAAAATGATTTAAGTCTCATACAATTTATACAATATTGAACTTATAATACTTAAATTGATGATATTAACCTCGTAAACAGTATTCCAAATGTATATTAAAGCAATTCTAACGAATAGTGCCGGACAAGATACATGAACTGAATCGAAAATATAAAAGCAAGACTGCAGTATACTGGGTTAAAGCCATTAAAGTAAGTAGTGACTAGGTACCTTAGTAGGTACCTATATTTTATGACATTATATTGCTCGTCTTAAACCATTTCAAATTGTTTTTTTTTTTTCATATGGTTTTAAATTATGACAGTTCCAATATCGATAAAAACAACAATAAAGGTAACCACTATATTTAAATGTAATTATTATCAATATAATATTTTATAGTTTATTTTATAATATGTATTATTTTAAAATTGTACATTTTATTCTATAGCTGTCTACATTTTAGCTTAAATACATTTAAAATTTTAAGCACTATATTTATATGTTTCGTTTTAAATTGTTTACTGAAACATTACTACATTTATAGTGCTCTGAAATAAACAGTAAAAGGCTTTATAAATTGAATGGCTTTCGTCGGGAGGAAACCATAGAGTTTTTTACTTGGTATTTTTAAAAGCTCATTCCAAAACCAACTATAGTATGTATTTACTCTTTATATAATATATGGTATTAGATTAATTATATGGTTAACAGTATAGCATTATAACATTTTTATGTAACATCAATACTCAATTGTAAACTGTTCTAACAGTTTAGTTGGCTCATTTATTATTAATAATTATAAAATATTTAGTACCTATTAAAATAGTTGAATATTAATATTTATTAACATGTATAATTTATATAAATAATAGTTTTGAATTGTTTTTCTGTAAATTACTTCCACTTGCATTATAATATCTAAAAAAGACTAATAATAATAAACATTGACTACAAATTACAATACTATGAGACACAAAAGACCGCATTATATGTTTTAATTTTACTAAATTATAATAATACATTCTGTTTGTGTCCATATATCTCTCCAGTCACCTCCAAAAAAAAAAAAATTCTCATTTACTCGATTATTTATATGTAGTGTAAACTACACGTCTACCTTTTATTATTTTTTGAGTGTTTGTTAGTGACAATGGTGATTAGTAACTATATAAGTATTTTATAACATAAAGTTCTAGGAGAGATAGTTTGTTGATTTTACAAGTACCTGTGTGTTCTTCGATTCTCGATGAATTTATTTATATAGCAAACCGTCAAGTCTTCAATCTAATCTAGTTATTTTAGTGCGTTCGTATATGAAACTTTTTGAGTTTGACTACTTGTGAAGTTTAACAAATAGAAAAAAACACACATTATAGCAAAACGATTAGTATAGGACAACATTTTCTAAATGCTATATCGACCAATGATGTATGTGCAATGGACGTCTATGAGCACTATTGACTAAAAACAAATCATTGCTTTCAAATAACGTTATTGAGGGAACCTCAGGACACTAAATATTGGTCTTAACAGTCATAAACAAATAGCACATGACTATATTTATTCGCTACTATTTTTTTTTTTTGCTTCTCACGTTTTAACTCAGAAACGTATAAGTTGAGTTCAAAAATGGCCTTTTTAAACTACCATATATGCTGACATATACGTATTAGATAACAATTAAAAATTTAATTCACAATCCCCATAAATAATAAGATTAGAAAATACGCTAACTATCTACACCACTCAAAATCTAAATGGTATTTGATCATATAATTTTTTATACAGTTATTTTAATTGACATATTAAATAAAATATTTAATTTCACTTCAACGAAAAAAAAATTAATATTTTATAACAAAAACACAAGATATAATTTACGTTTCACTGCATTATTTATTAGTCACCAAGCATTATAGTATTTATTTTTTTAGACCGCATTATAATTATAAATATAATTACCTATATATATATAGTTTGATTTATCATATTTGATATCCATATTAAATATATTTAAATTCGCAGTAAAAAATGGTTTTTTATACTAATAACGTGTGACGTATTTTATTATATACACGAATGAATCGTTAGAATACATCATTATATTTCGATAGTCATCACTCATCTATTTGCATAATGTATGTGTACTTATAATTATTTATTATAGTAATAGCAACAGTCGAATGCTCATATGAAATTCAAAATAAATGATATCCAATGTCTATAAATAGTGCAAATAATACTGAATATTAAAAGTACTTCAGCCAGCCTAATAATTGTAAGGCTAATTTAAATATGCCTCTTGAAATTGTTATTGGAATAAAATGCGAGTAACTAATTTATATTGGTACCTACATAATTTATAATCAAGCACAAACCTATTGAAAAACAAGTATCATCTGTCATTCGAAAAACAAAAAATACACACTTCACCACAATATGTTTTGAACTAAATATACGATAAACAATTTCAATACATTTGAATAATCGTTATAAGTATTTATTAAAATCAAAATATGATCAAAGACAAATTTAACAAAGTATATCGATAATAGGTAGCCGATATAGGTACCTACATCTTATTCAAATAGTACCTACCTAATCTTTAAGTATTTTTGTAGAACTTAAAATCTAAGAAAAACTAAATCAAACTACTGATAAATTATCAACTATAGTTTATTCAAAATAATATTAAGTTAAATTTAGTTTTAGAGACAAGACATGTTAAACAAAAACAAAATATATAAAATTATTTTTTTCAAAAACTGTACATTTATAAGCAATAGTATAATATTATTGATTCAAAAAGTCTTTAAATGTATATTAAGTCTTTATTTACATAAAAATCTTTGTCAAAATTATTATAACTACTGTTTGTGAATGTATGATGTTGTACCTTGTGCAGTAAAAATATATTTTGTTTGAATCTGAAATTGTCTTCCTACGCATTTGTAAATTTGTTATTTAATTTTTAATGACTAAACATTTTGTCAGATGATATCCATAAAGCGAATAGTTTTGTACCAATTTCAACAGTAATAATGCTATGTAATGTTTTATCAATCGCAAGAAACAATAACAGACAGACGTTTCAAAGCCATCAAATGTGTGTTCTAATGAGGAAACGTAAATAATATATTATGTCATATTATACGAAATAATTTTTATTGAATTTATTAGTACGTAAATATAAGAAACCATTTACATTTTAATATAATATATATTGAATTAAATTATTTTATAATACATTATAATGTGCAAAATTAACTATGATGAATCCACGTAACTGTTACTACCTACTTATTAGTAAATAAAAAATTTTAAAATGAAGTTTTATTGATTTAGATTTTTTTTTGTATAAAAATTGTCCTTAGATACACAAAAAAAAAAACACAGATCATTATAAAAAATAATCGTATTTACTAATTTTAGATCCTGAGCGGAGTGGTTTTACAATGAGTGTGTTATTTTTATTTCTGCCATCCTTTTGGAACGGTTAAAATGATTCGATTTTAAACTTGAGTGGTTTCTGGTAGCGAATAGGATCTAGTTGGTACTTTGGGAATCTAAAGTAAAAAATCTCCGGTGATTTTTAAAATTATGGAAAAATAGTAATTTGTACGCAAAACTAGTTTTTGGCAAAATGGATTTTGTGTTTTTTATTGTAACTCAAAAATGAATAATTATAGATAATTAAAAATATTACCAGATATTCATATTGGCATTTTTACTAAACATAATATAATATTCACAATAATTTAGCTTTTTTGTGATATTTATAAATATTTGTAAATGTTGACCTATTTTTTTAAGGAGTTGATAAAACTTTTTAGGCTTAATCAAAAAGCTTGAATATTTATACAAGATACTACAGAAGTAGTTCTTGTAATCCCGCAGGTCTGTGAGCATTATAAGACATCGAATAATTTGGCTCTAGTAGCTGCATAGCGCCTAAACCACTGTCAACACTCAATACATATAGTATTGATTTGTGTTACGTTCTTCTCGGGCAATTACATTACAAATTTAATAACATTATGTATTTTTTCTTGTCGCAAAATAAAAATAATGACTTGTACTTTATAAGTTAACAATAGCATTTTTAAAAACAAAGAGATGTTTCTAATGTTCTTTTAAGAAAAGAATTTTTGGTGATTTAAATTTTCTTATAGTCAATCATTTAACTTAGATTTGTTTTTAAAAAAATAGACAAACGAAAAGTGTTAAATTTTTAAAATGGTAAGATCTTACTGCACATCTCCATGGTAACAACACACATATATTTCTCACCCCAAGTTACTAAATAAATATTTAAACAACTTAGTATACTTACTAATGAATATTTGAACGTAAATTAAATACAAAGAGGACACGACACTCAAAATTTGTTATATGATCATGAAATACATACGTTGAAATAGCTACAAAATATATTTAAATACGGAAATAATAGTACACACCAAGTTAATTTTTTATTAAATTAAATACCTACTATGCATTTAAATTAAAGATTATTCATCATCAAACAGTTCAACACATGATTACTTTAATTTTTAATAAAACTTTATCGTATTTATTATCTTGTGCAGACATATAATAGTATAATGTGAAATTTGAATATATAAATTGATTGTAATATTATTGTTTATTTTAATTTTATTCTGAGATATAAATAAGGCGTAACAATAAAAATTGAATAATTAATTTCAAACAATTTTTTTAATGGTACAAGTATTGTATATAATATTATAATACTATTGAATAGATGTCATAAATAAACATTGCAGAAAAAATTATGATTAAAATATCATAGGACTTTTGATTTATACAATACTTAAATAAAAAATTCTATAGAGTTCTATTGATTATTGGAACATTTGATTAAGATCTATCATCAATACCAGCGGTCCCCAACCTTTTTGAGACTATTTCCAATAAATCAGGTTATATATTATCAAATATCCCTCCACTCAAATAAAGCTGAGTTAAAAAAACAAAAAAAATATACATTATAATATATATATTCCACGAATAATCGAGAATACATTTGAAGCTACTTTGAAGGTTGTAAAATAATAATAATTATAATTATAATAACAGGTATGAAGTACATCAAATAAAAAAAAATTAGACTAGTCTTTAACCCTCAAAAAATCCTGTTTTACGCCTTGGGGAGTAATTACCCCCAGGTTGAGAACTACTGATCTAACCATTAGTAATACAATACAATATTTCTAGATTCAAAATTTTGTTAAGTAATTAAATATTAACTTAAATACCTAAACCTAAAAAAAATAAAAAAAATTATTACTTACATTTAATTATAAACAAAAATTTCTGTTTAAATAAATTTGTTTAAAGTATCTCAAATTATAGAATTCTTTTACTTTGTCTATTTAAATTATTGGAAAAAGTTTTGATATTTAAAACTATGCAAAAAAGGTATACAATTTTCAAAATAAATATGACCATTTCAACTTTTTTATAAGCATAGTTTCTCTGGAACTTAGTGAGTTGAATTATATTAAATATTTGTTTTATTATTTATGATTCCCTGCATAATTTTTAAAGACTTATTCATATTAATACATGTATATAATATATAATATAATGTATTAGGTACATATTGTATCCTAGGTTAAATCAAATCAAATAAATATAAAAATAGTTCTTGTTACCAAAAAATCAACTTCATAATGATCATTCGAATATTATTAACATTGTGTTATTGGCATTGGGTTGAAAAAAAAACACTATCAATATTTAAATAAATTAAATACGTAAATATTAGTGCAGTATAAAATGTATAGCATAAACAGTTATAATATTCACTGTTTAATTTAATTATATTTATCTAGAAATAAGAACTATCAATAAATTATTATTTTATAATTTAATTAGTGGCAAACTGACGCAGTATGTATATGGATGAATGGTATACTGCCTATAAAATATAATGTGTTATGTCGTTAAATATTATGTAATTCAAGCTGAACTCCAATAATAATCCCACTGCTAGAGAAATACCTATGTTACCCGAGATTTTCGAGAACGTGAGTAGTAAGGTATAAAGATTAAAGTTAAGTACTTTTATTTTCAACGTTTTGCATTTTTAGCATTTTGAACGGTAAATATATATATTTATTTAAAATGGTTGATTATTTTTAACATATTAAAATGTTCAAATTTAATTAGAAAATATTAGTGAACAAATTTAATGAAAGGAAAATCGCATGCTTATATTATATAGAAGAAATTACTTTTTAAATAATTAAAAATATAATAAGAAACAAAAATAATCAATTTACGTTTAAGCTACATAAGTTATGTAAAATTATGCAAATTTATACTCGTTTATTAATTCGTGACGTGAGATGATTTCGTTTACTTTACGCTAATAAAGTAATTTATCAAATAACTGAAAAATATGCAAGTTTAAAGGTATTTCGGGCACTCTAAATTCATTGAATCAATTAAAAGATATGAATTTATATGCATTTATACTAAACTAAAATTCATCTCAATTATATTTTAACTCTGCAAATAAATCTATTCATATCAATTATTAATTATGAACACATGCAGTGTAATTTAAAGACAACAATGGCAGAGTATCCACACCTATTTTAGGTACGTGAATTCTATAATTATACTTACTATTTATTTATATATATATATATATATATAAATGAATACACATTCTTATAAATTAATTAAAAACATATTTGTTCGAAAACTCTCAAATAATAACTTTTGTGTACCTAATGTTGTTAACTGACAAATAAGAAACATAAAAACTTCGCATGATACTTTTAAAGGGATCACAAATTGAGACGATATGCAAGTTAAAATCCTATTATCAAATACATAAGTTATATTATTAATTTTGAGAACTTATTTTTTGTAATATTGATATTTTAGCTTTTATGGATCTTCAGTCGACTTTTTATTTCAACCTTCATATAAGAAAAAACATATAATAATCCGCAATAGATGTTGACATTCGCCCATAGCAAAATCGAAAATGCGCCGAAATATGTTCAAGAAGTCTTATACTAAGACATGATGTTATTGCATAAAATATATTAAAACCAAAATACTATACGACATAAAATCAATAAATCCTAATTAGAGATAGGCTAAAACAATTCAAACACAATATTGATTATTTCTATTATTTTATAAAACAAATTAATCAATCACAACATAGGCACACGCATTACAAAACATGAAATTAATTAGTTCTATTAATCGAAATAAATCAAGATCTTCATCAGTAAAACTTTTCCACTTTATTAGTTTTCCAAAGTTGTACCAAAGACGTAGGTTAGCTGTGTACGGGTTTGACTTTAAATCACATTTACTCGTATATTATATTATATAAAAAAAAAAATAAATAAAAAATAATAAAAAATAAAAATTAATCCCTGCGATTGTGCGGAAACATAGTTGGCACAGTGAGAAATGCCATGTAAATCATAAAATATAACGACATTAACCACCGCGCGGCGAGTGTAAACATAAAATCGCAAATTTAGAATCTCGAGGAAAACGATTAACTTGTACTCCAGTTTAGAATTTTGGATTACATAATATATGGACAGCGACGTTTGCAATGTTTGTATATTATTTTATACAGTTGTATAGCCGTGGACTATATCGAAACCGTTCGCTATAGTATAAAGTTTGTACCATAGGAATAACAAGTTGTTGTTCCGCTCAGAGACAAGTAAAATAATTATGAGGTGTCTTTTAATCTCCACCAATGCAATTGGCTCGGAGTTGCCATAATTGCAATTAAAACTTCCGACAACTCGAAATAAACTGCAGTCTGCCAACGGGACGGTCCAACATCTGAGGGGAATGCGCACGAAATGCGAAATCCGTGACGAATTGACAATTCGTATGACAATTATGTAAAAATAAAAAATAAACGTTGGAAAATAACGCAATTACTGATTATCTAACAACGCGCAAATTTATACGCAGAAAATCAATTTTTTAAAAATTGTTTTTACGCAAAAAAAAAAGTATTTAAGCACATTTATCGCGGTTCAGTAGCTATGTGTTGTACCTACCCATTTGTTAAAAAAACATTTTAAATTTAATAACCGTGATTCGCAGGTAGATAAATTTCCACGATAGTGCTCATCATGTACAATTTAGTCGTATGTTGTAAATTATATTTTAACCATAATCTATATAGGTACAGCAATTTTGTTTATGGGCACATTATATTATGCTTATGTAAAAATGTCTAGACTTTTATGTACATTTTACAATGTATATACAGTGCATACATTACGTTCAAGGGTGCGTATTCAACGACTTTTAAGTGATCAAAATTAAACACATACAAATCAAAGATATTCAGAAAAAAATTGTAAAAACTTTTTCAAAAAAAAAAAAACTTTGTAACTGTTTATTATCACTTAATGGTCTTTATGTCATTATTTGTTACTTCGATGGTGTACAGCCTTTTCTTCGAAATCATTTGCGATACTCGAACGGACCCCATCACTCAAACCAGAATTACATATTACAATATTGTAAGTACTCGCCCACACATTATCATTAATGTATCAAATTATAGGTATCATCAGAGCTGGGAGTGTTTAATGTACTTAAAAAAGTGACTGAATTTAATCTCAAAAGTGATCTATATTTAACTATGTCTCCTCATAACTAACTGTTATTAAATATTTTCCTTTGAATATTCTTCTTCCGTTGTAGCGACTGCTACGCCTAGTCATAGGGTTGAACGTCACTGATCGTAGGTACTTATAATAAGATTACAAAATAAACCGACCGACGCCGTAATCGCAGGTGGGTCCCAGGAACAGGTCGACGCGACCGTTGATGATCAGCTCGAAACCGGAGCGCATAGCCTCGATGTCCTCGCACTTGTCGTCTTTTTGCATGAACCTGAACGTGACGTCCGTCTCCCGCAGTATGCCCTTGGCGTACAGGTCGCGGACGGCGATGTCCAACACGGGCATCACCTTGGACAGCGTGGTGATGAACTTGGACTCGGCGGGCAGTATGACGGCCGCGCGGATCTCTACTGGCCGCCCGGCCACGGCGATCGACCCGGCGCTGGTCAACGACAACGAGAACAACAACAACGACAACGACAACGACAACGACGGCGGTAACGGTACGACGGCGGCCACGATCGGTCCACGGATCATGATCGTCGGCGGCGGCGGCGGCGGCGGCGGCGGCGGAGAACGTTCGTCGGTGCGTGTGTTCGCGGACTGCCGATGACGGGCGAAAAAACGACAAAAGTAAAACACGATAATATGCGGAATACACAGTGCTCGATGCGACGTGGGCGCGCATGTATCGTCATTATATTATTATTTGTTTGAACACTCGAAACCGCGCGCGTGCGTGCGTGTGTGAGAGTATAAGTGCATAAGCCAACCCAACCTGTCTGTCACAAGCACCTGGCCGACTTATAAGCGTGCACGGAAAAAGAATGTGGTTAAAATAACAATTTAAATAGTTATCCGACACCAAAATGTCGGTGTGGTGTAGTGACAGCCACACACCATATTACAATTATAACTATGTGATATAGTTACCTCAGCTATAACTCAAAGTGTAATAATAACCAAATTGAAGAGTAATAACCATCATAATTATCTTGAGCGACTCTCGACAAATCGATAAATCATTATTGCCAAACGACGACAATTTTATTTGATATAGATAGCCGCGCGCGGGTGACGACGTTACAACGAAATAGGTAATACTATAATATTGTAATTCAATATATGTTTTGTATGCGATAACGCGCGGACATCGCGCCGACACCGTGGCGGGCGGTTTTCGCTTCTTTACGCGTTGTTTCGTCATTTCATAATATCAGCGACAAGCGAAAAACGTTGACGACAGCAAAACAGTCGAGAGGACGCACGTTGACGCCACACCCGCGTTCGCCGTCTATAATATTATCGTGATAATATATTATAGGTACGCCTCACAATAATATTATAGTGCGTACGACGCGGGTACATTTTTCGCCGAGTTTCAGTTCACCTCCGCATTGAATAGTTTTAATATTTGAGTGAATATTATTTGTAATATTATCAGTCTCGAAGATTACAACATTTTCCGTGTTCCGGTTTTTGTGAGAATAGGTTATGACCAGACACGGATATAAAGGGGGTGGGCTATGGGGGCTGAAGTCCCTCCCCCCTTAAGGACTTTAAATATTTCAAATACAACTTTAATTTTCAGTTTATTAATTAAAGTAAAGAGGAGCAAATGCTATCTATTGGTACATATAGCATATTATATTGCTTATTGACGTTTAGGGATGATTGATATTCGTAATTATTTATATAAGTCCTTAATCGTAGAGGTTGGTTTGAATAAAAAGATCGCGAAGTGTCGATGTACAAATTGAGGAAACTTGTTAGAGATCAGCAGTCGAGACTTTGTTATATTGTTATTAAACTGTGTACATTCTTTCAACTATTTAAATATTTTACACTCTTGCCTATGTAATTATTAGGGTTCATATTTAAATTCCCTAAAAATATTTTTATAAATGACCTTAAAAAAATGCATTTATATGACCTAAAAATTCTAAAACAGAATGATAATTGTTAATTAAAACAGATCGTTTTAATTAACTGATATTATCTTTGAATTTATCCCTATTATAGATCAATTCACACTAATATTAAAACTACTACAGCAACCGAATCTTGCCAACGACCACTTTAATAATGACAATGATGAATGCAATAAAATGACGACGTTATTGGTACCGATATAATAATAATAATCATGTTGAGAGAATCAATGGGGGAAAATTTTTGTACGTTTTACCTATTACCCGACCCCCCCCCCTCTCTCAATCAATAAATAAAATCTGTTTTATATTATAACCACCTCTCAAAATAACCCTATCGAAACCTCTATACATTAAAATAAATAATTATATAGGTAATATTTAAATATTCACATTTACAAAATAATATCTATCATATTCTAACTTTACTGGTACCTAGATAGAGTTTGATCGCAAATCACAATAGAAGATCTACTTGACATGACGTTAATTCAAATTTATTAAGACGTACTTATTCAGGATTAGGCTATTTTTAGGACGTATGATATTGTTAGATAGTTTACGAAATAAGTTATACCTACATTATACATTTTATTTTGCGTTAGCGCGTTACTGACTTGCGTAGTCGCTCAATGATAAAATAATATTCGAACACTCAGTGGTTTATTTGTGTACTACAATACAATATAATATATTTCAATAAATTTTTGCAATAATGATTATCGATTAATCATTAGTCATTAGTGTTTATTACGAAGGAATCGCTAATATTATCTAAGTTATGTAAAACCAGCATACAGAATTCGGGTTTTTTGTATTATTTCTAAAAAATATACTATATAGTACTTATAAATATTATATAATAATATTTATAGTTAAATAAGAATATAAAAATGGTTTACCGGTTTAAAAAAAAAGTCATGGAGCATGAATTTGCATACCGTATTTAAAGTTCTAAGAATCCTCTTTCGCCCTCAAAATCTTATTAACATCAAGTGATAAAAAAGTATGTCTTGACGTCACTTCCTATAAAAAATTAACTTTTTTCAAATTTTTAAAATGCCCTTATATGTGAATTTGCATGCTAAATTTGAACATTTTCAAGAACCTCCTTCACTCTTAAAATCAAAATTACGTTAAATGATAAAAAAACATTTCTGTCATCACTTTCTATATTTAATTTACCATTCCTGCAGTAAACTTCTGAGCCTAGATTTGAAAGTCACTCGAAAAATCTTCCATTGCAAAATCAAAAACACATAAAATAAGACGAAAAGGACAGTGACATGTCTCGGCTGCTTTAACGGTAAAATAATGAACATTTTAGAAAAAAAAATTTTTTGAACTTTAATTAAGCCATACACGTGAATTTGCATGCTACATTTTGAAGTTCACACAACTTCCCTCCGTCCTCAAAATATAATTAACATGAAATAATAAAAAATACATGTCTTTACGTCACAACTTTCCTATTGAAAATTAACTTTTTGATTTTTTTTTTTTGCAAATATTTAGTTTACTAACCCTCAAACTTTTAAGCATTGTTTTGAAACTCTCTAGAAAAGTTTTCCTACCACCAAATCAAAAACACTTATTATACAATGACTGAGTCAGCAACAAGTACCTATTTGTATAGTGCAATATTCTTGTATGAACATTTAAACATTTTCCCCGTGATAAAAAAAAATGCCTATCCATTTCTGTGTATTATCATAATTTACTTACTGGGCTGCTTTCTAAATGCATGATATGCGAAATGGGAATACATTTCTTTATTGAAAACTCTCCCCAGTGTCGGTCTAACCAGCGCTTGCCGGGAACCCTTGAATATTTTTCAATATTCAAGGGCCCGTAGCGAAGTGGAAAAATATATGTATTTAAATTACTTATGAGTCGTAAATGGGACATTTCAAATTCTGTTTGAACTAACGGCAACATCTGGTTTATTCAACACGTTGTGCCATAGCATTCAAAGACGTTCTATAAACTTCGTGCAAACAAGTCAAGTGCGAACGAGTGAAAAAAAAAATTAAAATTTTCAAAACTAAACTTTGATCTCTAATAAGCCAACAATATCTGAATCCTTTATTTGGTGGATTTTTGTACATTTTTACACGTTTCCCGTCGTGAATTTATAACCAACAATCGGAACGCGGTGTATCCGGCGGTACGAGTACAAATTTAGATTCGTAGTCGAAACAACAGGTCGGCTTTTCAAAAGTTAGAGTAGTGTAACCATGGTGACTTGTCAAATATTATATTGTCATAAAATATTATCTTCGTATATTATTACCGTTAGGTATGTACTGTAATTGCACTTTAAGGTGTATATCAAAATATTATATCAAACGAATATATTAATAATGAACGCGGATATTCTTTGGAATAAGGTATCTGTTTCTATCTTGTCGTGATGTAATTAACTAAGGCCACGATAGACTAGTATCTTACCCGACAAATTTACGAATTTAAAATTTACCTTAACTCAAAAATAATACTCGCTTTTACTACCAAATAGTGCCATTTTCGCACATAAAATCGTCAGTTTGTGATGAAAAAATCACTCTACTGTATATCTTATATATAATTATGTTTTTATTCTACTCCGCATTATATTTATCGTATACTTAAATAAATAAATAAATAAATACTTACTCATTGTCCTACGCCTAATATCCGACCGTTTCAATCATATATCTTTCTCACTTTTCCTTGCTCAATTCTCTGCAATCTGCATGAATATATATTATATTATAATTAGGGCTCTAATTTTTACTGATTTTTCATATACTGTGTACTAAGTGTGGTATGAAAGTGTAAATGATTAAAACACGAATCCTTTTACACTATAATATTTTAGTAACTTTTTCGTTTTTTGAGAGCATAATTTCCAATTTTAAAGTCATTTTTTTATAGCTCATTACACCATTTCGTTACTTATGTACCTACAAACTTTACGTACAATTTCGAGAAAATAAAAATATAGATTTTAGTAAAGATTATCAATATTCTTGTAGAAAAAACATACAATGTAAATTCAAATTCCAAGATAACATATTATTTTATTTTATAGCATTTTTACTTTGATCTGCATAATATGCTATTTTGTTAGGAATCATTTGTTTACTCTGAAGCGTACTGGTGCCGCTAAGAGAGCAGACCAATGTCATTATTTTTTTCATCTTACACACATGAAACATAATTAAATATAGTTTATAGGCTTAAATTTTTTCTACTATTTCACTTGTATTTTTCAAATCGAGGTGTTATAATAATCTATCATAACAATTAAAATAAAGAATAATATAATTTTTGTTTTAGCAAAAGCTTTTTTTAATATTTTTATTTTTAAGAAATGTATTAATATTTATAAATAACGAAAGAGAAAAAATGTTTACTGCAGATGCCTTCTGTGCATAATAAGTAAACAATATTCAAGCCCGTTCCTTATCGAATAATGTAAACCAACTTCCGAATTCAATTTCCAAACCTCGAGTTCGTACATGACATACGTGTGATGTTTTGTTAATTGTCACTTCCTATTCTTGAAGATCCAAAGATGTCAATCTGTTAAAATCTATCTATGAAGAAGGGTGGTAACAAATCAATTTATTATCAAAAAAAAATAAATAAAAACCAATAAAATTAGATTCGATTTAAAAAGTTAAATAATTTTTAATATGATATATTTATTTACCCGCTTTACATCACACTTAGTATTACCAAAGTTGAGCATTAACTAGTTTGAAGCTAAGCTGAAAACTAGTTTAATTGACTGTTTAAATAACATAGATATTTTCCATTGATTTAAAAATAATCAATCGAGTTAAAATAATTTTTTTTTTTTTTTTTGGAATTTTGGTTTTGATGAATTTATTTACTGCGGACAGTTTTTAATTAAAAATAATCTAATACTATAATTTTCATTTTGTTTCTTGATACAATATAATATTATAGCCCTTTTAAATCACCTTTTCTATATTGTGCCAAATAAAAAAATTAAAAATGTGCCATAAAAAATTAACACACATATCATTTACTTTACAATAATATAATATATTTATAAATTTAAATTTTATCTGATGCTAGTGTGCCATTTAATAGCATCAAATGTGCCGTAGGTTTGCCACTCCTAATCTAGGGGCTAGTCGAAATATATGATTGTTTCCAAGACGGTGCATCCAATAAGGTGTATACCTACTCATAAAAATAATTGGCACCCATGATCTGAATACAATAAAAACTATTTTATCGATGCGATTTTGCGCGTTTTTTTTTACGGCTACTTAAATTCATGAATCAATGATACTTAACTTCTCATACCAAAACATTTTTTTCGATAGTTTTTATTTATTATTCAAAAGCATTTGAAGTTCAGATAAGGCTATTATGGAGAAGTCAAGTGGCAATAGATGCCCTTAGCCTTTAGAGCATTAGAAACAAACTTCTCCTTACATAACACGCTCGTTATTCTTTAATATTTAAAATACCTTATAGTAATTAAAAACTACCTATGCTAAGTAGATTAAGTTCAAGATTCAATGTATTTATAGTAAATATATAATAAATTACATCGCACGTTGTAATAGTATCATAATAGTATCTATGTACTTCGGATTATTTAAAAATATATTAAGTTTTTTAAATCACAAAAATGTATTAAAAATGATAGTATGTATTATGTTTGTATGTTAAACGAAAAAAAATCACTCTGTATATTTTTATTATACGTTGTCACAGTGAACGAAATTTAACATAATATTATTATGAGTGCAAATATACTATTTCAGACAAAATTACTATAAGATTATGATTGGATATATAAAATAGCAATTAAAAACATATTATTTTTAGATGTATATCTCATCCAATCGGCAATAGTTGTATAATTCAATATTTGTGTAATAAATATTTAATTTTACTTATAGTATCCTACTATCCTATGAAATTGTCTGTAGAAAATGTAAGTGGTTTTATCGAAGTGTTCGATTGTCAGTGTACATAAAAGCAATAATATACTTGTAACAAATTCAACGTAGTTTAATTATAGTTCATTTATTAGTCATGTGACTTGTAATAACTAATAAGATATTAAAATAATAATATTCATGAAAAAATATACACGTTTTTTTAAAAACAAAAAAATATCACATAATTATATTATACGAGTTACAGTACTACATCAACGATTTACAATACATTTGTTCGCTTATTTTTAAAATAACACCATTGTGCAAAATTTGAATACATTTGAAAATTTAAATTCGAACAGCGCGTTGAATTGTAATTTTTAACACTGTTTAATAATATGTGCAAACGATTAATCACAAAATACACGGATTGATATTTCTGAGTTGCACCAAACAATATTAACACACAGCACATGAAATAAAATATATATTATATTAATGAGAACGCATATTGCAAAACCAACCAAATAAAAACGTATTAACTTAAAGCCAAAATAAACAATAACCTATATTTTATAATTTGACGACGTAAAAAGTATGTCATCAGCCGATTAAAAATCCTAATAAACTCCGAGCATTTTTTTTTTTTATTTTTTAGAATACCTACACGGGGTATTTTACATGCAACAAACACCCGTGAAATATAATATTAATAAAAATGTTAAAAAAAAAAATTATAATAATAATAACGACTTGTCGACCAAATAAAAAAAAGTTTACCATAACGAATAAATACATAATAACAAAGCAGAGAATAATATAACAAACCGTAAAGCAACCTCCACACACATCCGTGGTCGTAGTTAAGTTCTGGTTTTTTTTTTTTTTTATCTTCTTACTACAGTAGAAGTCTAGGCCCGCACCGATCGTTATTGCCATAATATTCTTATTTTATTATTGTTATAATATAGTGTAAAAAATTACAATGTCGTGTGGTATACACATCGGTTACGACGGAATCGCGTCTCGATCGGCGGCGGTCGCACGCGGTGCACGGTGTGTGCACGCTGCACGCACGACGCATATTGCAACAGCGAACGAACGTAATATTATATTATTATCCCCCCCGGCTGCTAAATATAACATTATAACATCATACACAAATTATATTATATTATATGATGATAAACGAACGGTGACGGTCATTGTAAACGCATAAAATATAGCACTTATCTTATCCGCAGCTCTCGTTCAAGAGTGTCGATAATGTTATTGACTCGCGAGTGAGTGCGAACAATAGATAAGAAATAAAAAGTAATAATCATTACTATTATTATTATGATAATGACAAATACAATGTGATAAAATAACGATACGATATTCACGCGCAAATTATTATGCGAAACGAAAAAAAATTGAGATCGACTACTCGACGGCTTTCCGACCCCCCTCTGACCCCTTTGCCACACCGATTACCCGACACCCACCCACACCCGTCACCCACAAATGTCCCGCGAAACCGTGCGACCGCGCGTCCGCCCTACGCGACTACGCGATCGCCGGCCGTCCATCAACTGTAGTTTGAATACAGGAACGGACAGTACTTGATGGTGTGCGCGTTGTCGCCTGTGCTGTTGCAGTGCTTGCACCGGAGCGCCCTGAGCTTGGGGCAAGTGGTGCGCGTGTCGTCCCGGACCAGGTGGCCGCCGTACACCTCGGGCGGTTCATGGTTCTTGTAACAGAACGTGCAATAGTGTTCCACCAGCTTGTTGATCGTGTTACTGTCGGCGTTCACGCAGTAGAACAGACGCGACGGCCAGCGGGTTGACGTCGGCGATGGCGAGCGACCGTCAGCGGCGGCGGCGGCGGCGGCATTGTACTGTACGAATTCGGCCGACGACACAGACCGGCCACAGTCGGACGGCGACGATCGGACGGTCATCGGTGTCCAGCCGACCGACTGTTGTTGTTGATGGTGGTGGTGGTGCTGCTGCTGTTGCGGAGACGACGTAGCGTCGACTCCCGCCCAATACGAAAAGCTCAGGTCGCTGGCCAACGAAGACGACAACGTGCAATCTGCCGCCACCGATACCGCTAACGGCCTGCCGCTGCTTACCCAGTAACCAAACGAATTGTTGTTGCTACTGCTGCTATCGTTGTTGTTGCTGTTGTTGGGCGATCTGCCGTGCGCTACGTGCGCGTAGACCGACGACGAAGACAACGACGACGACGACATCGAACGGTCGGACGTCGCCGGAGACGCTACGACTCTGTTGAGCGACGGACGGTGCCGAGTGCCTGTCGACATGTTCCACTGCGTCCAGGGGTACATCACGTGTCTTTCCCTTTTCTCCAGCACCTGATTAAAAAAAAAGTAAAAACGGCATCGTTATACTCTATAATAATACACGAGATCGTCGTAGTCATCACTCGTCATGACATGCGCCCTAGTGGCAGTATTATAATATTATATGTTGTATACCTACGCATAAGTTTTCGACGGAAAACGCCAATCACAGATAGACCATCGACGGTTTTTCTAATATTATGTTATGCAAGGTGATTCACCAAACATGCTCAGCCCCATTTTTTCTTTAATAATGAATTTCTTCAAATCCTGATTTTTAGAATTTTTAAATGGACATAAAACCCATTTTTTAAATTCTTGAATTATTTTGTTCTACTTAAGGAGTGTTCTGTGGTGTTAAAAACTTCTGTTTTTCAAATGAAAACCACCTTTTTATTTTAAATTCTTTAATGGATAATTTTTTTTTAAATCTGGATATAACTAGATAATTCAAATTGTGTACGAGTTGTCTCTTGGTTATTAAAATGTTTGAACGAAGAATAATAGTCATTAAAAATTATCTTACAAAAATATAAAATAAATGTAATAAGTATTGAATCTATTATTTATTAAACTTGGAGTTGGACCATTTTTATAAAATATTAATGTTGATAGATTAATATTAATCACTAAAATTTTCAAATCACCATAGTCCCCATATCTTCTAAACCCATTATCATAGATTTATTATCCTGAGTACACAAAGTTAAATAACTCAAAAACTACTAGTACGAATTTTGAATTAGGTACATCAACATTTTCAAAAAAATTATCCGCTAAATAATTTACAGTAGAAAAATGGGCTCTCATTTGAAAAATAGAAATTTGTATCGGACATTCACGCAGAATGCCACAGGACATTCTTTAAGTGAAACAAAAAATGTCAAAAATTTGAAAATAAAGTCTTTAAGTGAGATATTTAAAAATTCTAAAAATTAGATTTTGAATAACTGCATTATTGAAGAAAAACAAGGTGAGCATACTTGGTGAATCATCCTGCACACCATACGACATTACATAATAATGCAGTTACACATATAATATGTTCATTATTTTGACAAGGTTATTATATAGGTAATAATAACTGCACATGTACGCCACCCAATCCCATAATATTATACGCATTGCTTTAATGGAATATGTAATATGGTTTTTTTAATTCTAAATCAATACAGGTACTCGACGAACCGCATGGAAAAAATACATTTAATACTTGCTGTATCCTGCATGGCAAAAGTTTTTGACGGGTAATTCATCTCGAGTTGGTTTTTTTGATAAAGGTCATATATATATGTACATTTTTCAAATAAAGCAAATCATAGACATATAATATATGTACGTCAAATACCTGCCTACATTAAATTTAATTTTTGTTCTGATAGAAACTACCTACCTATTTTAAATATTCCATCAGTATAAAAATATTTTATATTTCCGAATACAATATAAAAAAAAATACCGTCATATATAATTAACCAAAAACATGCGTTATAGGGGTTATCTGTGATTAATAATTCAAATCATCAATTTTATTCCAATATAAATACTGATAGATTGTTCAGTTGTTTTAAATTGTACAAATATAAATTTATTTCAATGACCACTATAATTAATGTGGATAATTGGCTATTAATTACAATCAATATCTAATTACATTTTGACATACATATTATTACAATATTACAGTATGTAATTAGTAATTAAACAATAAAAGAAAAAAAAGAAAACAATTATTTGATAAGTAACAAAAAAATACTTACGTTTGGAAGAATAGACTTTAAGTATTGTTGATAGCTGGATGGAAGAATCCACGAGACTTTAGTATTCACGCAATCAAATATTTCGTTTGGATTGATTTCCGAAGGTTTGAATAATTCATCAGCTTGTTTTCTTATGTTCTCGGGTACCGTTAAAATAGCTGAACCAAATTTTTCAGCAACTGTTATTGGTCCATTATACATCTTTAAAAAGTTTTCAGACACTTCATCTTGATCATAAGTCAACGATATATTCCATGTTAATGATCTCTGGTTATTTTGATTAATACACCTAGACTAAAAAAATACATTTATCACTAATCTTATAAAAAAAACTACATCATTCTCATAAACATAATGTAAATAAGTTAATTTTAGCGTGAAAAAATTGTATAACCTGTCATCCATAAGTAGTTATAATGGTAATTTATGATAATAACAACAAAACCATTAAAAATTACAAAAACAAAATCACGAGAGAAAAATAATGGAGAAATAAGTACCTAACTGGCTACCTTCTTTATTATGTGGATATATTTCTATAAAACATTTTACAATGCAATAATAATTTAAGAACATTCAGCATGTATATATATATATATATAAAAATATATTTTTTTTGTAGGGGGAGGGGGGTTAGGGCTCGACAATTGAGATCATTAGCCTGTGGAACTGTGAGGGAGGGTACTGTAGGGTTTTTTAACACGTGTGTGTATGTATGGCAAGGTATTTACTACTACAAAACCCGGATTGTCACCTATCCAAGAACTAATAGTAACGGGCGTCACTTATTCTCAGTCGCAGAACGCAACTGATAGCAGCCAACGCGTCGCGCCAAGCCACTGTATATATTATATTATATGATTCAAATCGGTAAGTACATTATTTGTGAACAGTCATTAATTATGTTCAAGATAAAAATTCTATAAACAATAATAATAAATTAATAACATACCACAGTAAAAGTTTACATATATTTTAAGTCGTGATTGTCTGAATAATGTTTAAACTAATGATGCACTTTTCAGAAGTATAAAAAGTAAAATATATAAATAGAAGTACGGGTTTAGTGTATTTGCATTTCCTTATTTTTATATTAACAATATAAGTATATATTTTTATTTTTTTGTATAAAATAAAAGCATTTTTTATATAAGTAGGTAATATAACAAAAATAAATTAATATTTTAGTTCAAAAAACTAATAAATCATAATTACTATGTATGATAAAATGTATTATCAGAAGTGTGTACTGAGAGTTTATTTAGCGGTACAAATATGTAATGTACTATACGTATAAAAGGTATAGTCTTCATGATGTGCCTATAATTTACTCGTATTAATATTTTGGAAAATTCACAAAATTAAACCATAAATTTACGCAATAATATTTATTTTTACTAAAAATCCAGAACTAACTAAAACGCCACAAAGTTAAATACAATGCAATTATAGGGCCTTCTTATTGTCTACTATTAATTACCAATATTTTATTCATTATTATTTTAATAGTCTCAATAAGTTAAATTCGCTATAATATAATAAATAATCTGGATTACGCACCACATATTCACATAGTGAGATTAATCTTAATTTTAATTGTTTTTTTTATTATGTATTTACCAAATTATTAATTTACATAATAACTATAACCAATTTGCATATATTAGTATTACTTAAGTCTAAGTAAGTACTCAAAACATAGAAAAAATTCTGGTTTTCTATTCCTAATAGTCATCTGTCTGTATAGATAATAAATAAATAAATATAATTTATATAATAAAATTACATAATACACATATATGCCACCAAATCGATACGCACACAATTCATATCATGTTTATGGTTGGACTGTTGGAGATCAAAGGACATGATATTTTTACGAAAACTTCAAGACTACAAAGTACCTATATTGAACGTAGTTTCACCGTATTTGTTATCTCGTTTTCTGTTTATGTGTACTTAATTAGAGTACTAGATATTTTCTTATAATATTATTCAAAGAACCCACCTCTAAAAAACAATTTTATTTTTTACAGTGAAATTATTTTACCGAGAATTTCTTGACAAGAAATATACATTATAGCATCTAATTTTTTTCGTTTCTGTATAATTGTTTTAAATAGATATACCTAGATCAATTTATGCATATAATATTATAATTTTACCAAAAAATATATTAAAAATTTGCCACTTTTTTAGTTTCCTCTAATTATGACATAAATTATAAACCTAATGCCCATATTATTGATTCTGAACGAGGAATGAATTATAATATACATATAATTTTAGGCAATACATCGTTATGATGTACACACAGATACAAGTCTAGCTATAAAATGTTTGTAAAATATTCGTTATTAGGATTAGTATCATTTCACTACAGATTTCACATTGGTCTACTACAACTAATATAATATATCCAGATATGGGTATACCTATAAACCGCTGTCTACCACGATAACAACTATCCATAAGACAATATTATATTTTATTATATTATATTATTATAATTTATAACAAGTAGAAAACGATAAGCAAACAAACACAAATATTTCGATATAGTTTTAGAGATTTTGTTTACCATTGAAAAACTATAGTTCAAGTCGTTGATGTGTCATACAATATCATATTCAAAGATCACATAAAAGAGGGCTAAATATTATAATATAATATAATTATTATGATTTATTTAAAATACATCATATGCTTGTATTTTAATTATTATAAATTGTTATATTTCATTCTTAGAAGTATAAATAAATCTCCCCCTCCCTCATTAACCTTTAATAAATCTTTAATTCTGATTTTTAATAAATATAATATTATTATCAATTACATAAAAATGGTAGGTACGCAATTTAAGGAGTATAATGTGACAATATAAATTTTTTTTTTTTGAAAGAACCACCGTTTTTTTATTACAAATTGAATAACAATATTAAAAACTAATATTATATCATTATAATAGATAAACTGTAAGCAACATAAAATACCTATCAGGTTGAAAACGTATTATTATAACGTCATTGACGCTTATAATGAAGTTAAGTCTCTAAGTATTGAAATAATATTTTGATGTTTCAACTCAAAAATTGTCCAATTACTGTGTAATAGGTAACTGTGTGTAGGTATATAGTTTTTTTTAATAATTTGAATATTTTGCTTACCTGCGGTAATATGGGAGCTATGATGGTCGAATTTCTGTAAAATCGCTGGGTCACAACTGTCGGTGACTCGTTGTCGATCGGCTGGAAACTAATAATATCACTGTTGTCGGGCGACGAATTCATAGACAAACCAATATCGCTCATGGCGGTCCGACGACTATGGACGACGATAACGGCGGCTCGCACGACGATGACAAGTTACAGCACTACCGAAATAATATTTTTATTGTTATTAGATATTACGATAACGACGTTGAATTGTAGAACAATTATATTATATTTTTATACAAAAAATAATAATGCGATATTATTTTGGGAACACAAATGTATAACGAAGAAATGACAATGAAGTCGATAATGATAATTTAATAATAATAATAGTTGTAGTAGTGGTTGTATTAGAGTATCGCGAGAACGTGCAAGTGGTCCGTTGCATAATATTATGTCTGCGCACACAAAGGGTATTTGGGGTAGGAGTGGTTGAGGGACGATTAAGTCGGGTCTTGGTCGGGGGACTGGAGGAGCACACAATCAAAAACAATATTCGTTGGATGCCGAAGACAAACCGTCAACCGCCGGAGGTCTTCGGACGTGCCCGCCAAAGACGATTAAAAATCACGGCGATCGCCGATCACGAAAATTATAATAATAATAAGAAAATAAACAATTAATAAATCCTAAAATTCTAAAAACAAAAAAATGAATCCATTGTTTTGCAGCAGACAGGCCGTATAGCATATTAATATTTCATTTTCATGATTTTATTGATATACGAATCAAATAAAACACTCAATAAACAATTATTTAATTAATAAATAATAATAAATGAATTTTTTGTTTTAAAAAAGAGAAAAATTTTAAGAAAATTAATGGGCGACAAATGTCATTCTATTTGTGTCTAACAAGTTTGCTGGCAGATTAAGATATAAAGATAATTTTAGTATTTATTTCATATATTTCCCCGTACAATTCCTATTTGACATTACACAATTTTAGATTATTAAAGATTAATACCGCTTGACAATGAAATACAATCGATGTTACTTTCTGCCGTTTATTGTTTTAGCAATATGAAAATAAATTTAATAACCATTCGTCAGTGAGACATGACACATGACACACAAAAGACATACGTTTATTATTTTTTGTTATTTATTTTTTCATCTTTATAAAAAGAGTGATTTTAAGCACGATCTTTTAAATATTAGTGGTCCCCCTTGTAAAAGAAAAATATTCATCACCGTGCTCAAAAATATTGTAAAGAATAGTGCTCTTTTCCTGAGCTTTAATTGGTAGCAGAACTTTCTAATAATCTAATATAAAATACACAAGTATTATACACATGCAAAATCTCAAAGACTCCAGTACCTATAGTTACTAATTAATAATAACTTCTGGAGTCTGAAACGGAAAAGCAAAGATCTATTTCAATTTCCATTTTTCGTCCATATACAAATTAAAATCTAAAATTCAAAAAGCTGAAATTAAAATGTCCTCCTTTATATCACTATATCAGAGCATAGTATTCCTTTCTTAGCTACTAATCATCTACATGGTTTAATACAAGAATACTTTCTTGATTCAAAAATAGTAAAAGGTGGGTACTTTTACTATATTTAGTTTTAGATTTTAAGTGGAGCGATAAATGTATTGATTTTACAATAACGTTTTCTTTTTTGAGACTGTCATCCCCTTTTGGAATAATGACAATACTAAGATTTCCAACTTTAATATTTATTCTAGTAGGAAAGTGTATGTAATTGGTACCTACTATTTAAGGGGTCAAAAGTAAAAAATTCTCAGTATTTTTCTATTTATTTGGTAAAAACGATCATTTTTAAATCGATTATCGTATTTTGTTTTAATTAGAAAACGAATAACTGTAGATACACAAATCCAATTTTAGTTATTTTATTGTAATTTAAAATTTTTCTTTGGGACTTGAAATGTTTAAATGCATATTATTATATTTTACTTTACGTATAATGATATTTTCAAAATTAATTTTAAGCTATTGCCTATTTATAGTTTATACCGTATTACTGATGGTAAAATATTAGTTACTATAAAAATTAATAGCAATATATTATATAAATTTATGATACCTAATATGCAAGGTGTTCAATACAGGGTCGTAATTAAGGGAGAATGATAGAGGATAGATGATAGATCGCCCCTAGAGCCTTTAATATTGGATAAAATAGTATTACCAGTTATCACAGCTGTACTTGGAAATATAATAAAAATTTAGTATTTTGTGTGTAGAAAAATGTCTATCCCCCCAGGACAAATTCCTAATTATATCACTGGTTCACTAAGTTTTGGAAAAAGATTTATCATCTTACCTAATAAGCACTTTTGAATATTAACAATAGCACCTAAAAACATATATATTTTTAAAATACCATCCCTATTATTTTATGTGCTTGGGTGTTGGGCCTCAGGTATAACTTTTGATTTTTAAGTGGCAATCACTTTTTTATCTACAATTTCAATAAGTATACATCATGAGTTGATATGAAATGTATAATATAGACAAATTATTTAAGATTTACTGTTTTTTTAAATGAAATATAGGTACCTATTGTAGTCATATTAACAATACTTTCAACTAAAAAAAAAAATTTTTGAGTTTAAATTGTGATGAAATGTATTTATTATATTATCATTCAATTATTATTATAGTTTTAGTCATCAACAACTTTTTAATATTATTTAACTATTTCAACAACAATTTAAACAATTAAACATGATGTGTTATTTAAAATGTCTTTATACACACAACAGTTTGAAAAATGATATAAATACTTTAGTATAACACTTTAACCTATACAGCAATACACACTATACTTAAATTTATTTTAAAATTTGATAATATTTGGTTTTTATTTCAATTTTATCTATTTCCTTGTGTGCAAATTCAATACCATAAGAATTAAATACTATACATTTCCAGTTAATAGATATTTATTTATTTTTCAATAATACTAGCATGCATTCATTTTAATTTTTTGAACTGCATAAACCTCTGAATTGTGTGTTAAATTGGCACTGGTCAAAATGCAGTGAACCTATAACTAAATATGAATATAATTTTACATACTAAATACTGTTTTCACAATATAAATATTTTTGCCATAAATTGATTGCTATGTAATCGGATGGGCCAGGCCAATATGGTGACACTGCTCAAAACTGTGAATAATTGCTCCAACTTTAACTTAATTTCAAATTATATTAATGTTTATTAGTGTTAGAACATCTAGTTTTAGGGCAAGAAAGCCTTTACTGAGCCCCAAATAGCATGTAGTGAATCGCACTTTTGGACTAGTGCAGGCTGTCAACAATCTTGTGATCAACAAGGTGTTTGCGTATTTAATTGGTAAGGGACCCTCATTATTGGTGTAATTGTAACATTTTAGATAGCAAAGAGGCACAAATTAGAAAGTGAAACTCTTAAAACCAAAAAATAAAATAAATAAATTATATCCACCTAAAATAATTAAATAAATTTGTTTAGTTATTTACTGAACAATATGTTTTTTGTTATAAGGGCTGTAAAATATATACCTACTATTGAATACTATTATGACATAATATGATATCTATCTAATAAAGTTATGAACAATTTGTGTAAAATAAATCAAAAATGAAAAATGCGAATTTTTTCTGGAGAGTTGAAAAAAATACAACTTTATTGACAACAGCTATTTTTTTGACTGCAGCACACTTAATTTTTTTTTTTGAAATAGACTCCTCAAAATACAGAAGCTGCAGTGTTTATTCAATTATTAATTTATAATCCGATATATTCTTCCTGATATTTATTACACAAAAACCATTTAAAATTTGTGATTCTAATTATTCCTAATAATAATATCATCAAAAAAATATATCTTATTAGAATTCTTTTTCATTTACCTACATTATACTTTATTAATATTACTAGAAACATTATATATAGTAAAAGCATTTTCATCAGGTAAAAAAATATATTTGCATGTATTACCATAATTTTTAAAATGTATAATTACAATAAGGAAGTCATTTGTATCATTTAAATTATTACATAACCAGCATTATCATTATATCATAAAATTATTTAATACATTATAAATTATTGTACAATATACAGAGTTATTAATATTTATTTCATTTTTTTTATAATATAACATTAGAGTAATAGCTTATTACTTATTACTAGTAGCTTCTAGTTTATTGAAATAGAAATGAATTTCATTATATTTATTGATAAAAATATTAAATTCATCATTCCCTTGTTTACAGATGACATATCTATCAAAACTATTTAAAATAAGCTATCATTTCTAAGCTGTTTGAATATATACATACCCTGTATGACTGTATACCACTGACTAAGATATAGGCTATTATAGTCTATGATGTATACTAAGTAATTAGCAATTACTTATAATAGTAATATAGAATGATACACCATTTCCACTCAAAATCGTTATCATCACAGATTTAGAAGAAATAATAAGTCTTTATTGTGCTTTTTGAAAAGAGAATAATATATTGCTCAGGCAAAATTAAGCAACATAACTTAAAAAATGCTTCATTTCAAATAATTAACAGACAGTAATATTAAAATGTTAAAATTATGTCACGCATTGATGATCAAAATTGTATTGCAAACCATATATTTAGAAAACTTTTTTTACAATTACACATTTAACTAAAATTTAAAAAAAAACTTATCGAATATATATATTTATTTATAACAAAAATATACAGCTAATGTTTTAATTATGGTTAATTTCTACAAACAATAATGTTTGGAATACAAAAAATATACAGTATGGTTGATATTATTTTGCTTAAATTATCAAATCTAAAGCCAAAAAAATATTTTTCTTTGGAATATAGAGGAGTACAACCATCTTCAATTTATTAATAAATAAAGTAATTAAAGTGATTCCTTATATCCTAATCAACAATAAAACAACATAATTAATTAACAACTGTTGAAGGCTTTACCATTTTTATTATCCAAAATTCTAGAAGAAAAAACATTTTTTAAATTTCCTATTGATGAATCCTGGTAAATTTTAGACATAAGCATTAGGGTCGATTTGATTTCCATGTAATATATATGAATGTAAATAATTTAATTTAAGGCGGAGCATTAAAAAATATTCAGATTTTTTTTGAGGTTATGTTTGCCTTGGATTAAGGATCTTCAACTATTGGACTACATTGTTTATATTTGAGGCCTGCAAACACTTTTAAGTTTATTTTTTAATATATTTTTAATTATTTAATACATGTTTTTATTACGAATACGGCCCATGAGATTTTTCAAAGATAATAGGTGGCTGTAATTACTGTCTAAAAAGGTTGAAAAGTTTGAAGACCTTTGCACTATCTTACTGGTTCACTCTAATGTGAATTGTGAACAAGTATTTTCATCTAAAGATGATCCACCTAGTAAAACAATAAATATTTATATTTTCAGTACTTTCACAAATAATATGAATTAATAAAAATATAAAAAATTAATTAAGAAATTATTAAACTCAAATAAGTATTAACATAAAACTATCTGTAGTACACACGCTATCTAGCTATTTCTTCGTTAATTTGCATGTTTGCATTTAATGTTCTAAGATACTTCTCATGCAATATCTCTTCGGCCATGTGATCTTTATATTTGTTCTATAAATCAATCTGTGTTGATGGGAAGCATGTAGACAAAATTATAGAAAACAATGTTCATATTTGTTTAGCATTTGACGAAATCACAGCATCTTCGAGAGTGTGATCCCAATGAATGTCATTCTCTAACAATCCCAAACGTTAACAGGCTTCTCTGTATGTGCTGCACAATACACCATTAACAGTTTACAGATGTTGGAATGATGTAGGCCACGAACATTGACTAATAGTAAACGTAAATAAAAACACTAGTCTTGGCTAAGACGGACTGTGTAAACACGTCCTAGTGTATCGATAGAAAATACTTGAGGGTAACTTAGAATTGGCTGTCCTTGTTTCCGTCGTTGAAATTTCTTTAACGATTGATTCCAAGTATAATATCGTGGCATTTCGGAATAAAGCAATGTTCTAGCAAAGTCATCATTCTGGCACGTTTCAAAGAAGCTGGTCAATGTCGTGGATGGCAGCCTCTCAACTCGTTGTAATACGTTTTCCATCGTAAGATGTACGGCCAAGTGAACTACAGCGGGGTGTCTTTCATGTATTGGAAACAAAAAAATACGCCACATCGCCTTGTTACTATTGACATAGTGTCCCATTTGAAAACGAATGATCTCATCGTTTGAATTTTCAGCAGCAACTCCGAACACGGCCATGTTACTACCTTTGTTCACATACTTGCAGATATATTTTATCGATTTTAATTTCAATGTTTTGGTGAGTAACGGAGAAAATGGAACAACCCAACGATTATCAACTTCAATTTCCAGCTGATTCAATTCGACTATTGTTGACCTTCCGTTGTCATCAATGAATGGCCAGCGATAAAATGGATAACCATCATTTCCACTAATAGTTTCTACTACTAATACACAGGGACCATGGAATCATATTTTTTGTAACAATTTCATATAACAATGAATCTTCATTATTATCGGGAATTTCCGCAGCATCATCATCGATTTCATTCGGTCTAATCCTCTCTACCAACCAAATGAAAATATGTGCATGTGGCAATCCGCGTTTTTGCCACTCGACTGAATACATCCAACAGCGCATCTCGCCGAATACGCGATGCTTAACAATTAAGTCCATGAGTGATTTTAACTTTCTTTTTAACTCCCTTGCGGTAATGTCATGGCAATCAATGGGTGATTGGCCAAGAAATAATTCTTGTCGAATTTCTGTCCACTGTGGATTGCATGTGAACGTTATACACAAATCTGGTGTGCCATAATGACGTACACACGACATAGTATCCTAAGCGTATTCATGTATATGTCGTGGACTTCCGACGTATGTTGCTGGGAGAATAGTTGTTCTACCTACATTCTGTCTATAAGGAATAGTTGCTACTGGTTTATAATAATATATTAACATTTATTTATATCTATATATAGCAACCATTTATAAACAAAAATGTCCATCGTAAATATCAAAATCGCTGTTTGAGCACCTCTCGAGGTTGGGTTTTTCTAAAATTTTCTTTTGTAAAAAACATCGGACAATTACGAACAATTGAAAAAAAATTTGAACGAAATCGGTCCAACCGTCTACGCGTGATGGCGTGACCAAGGGTAATAGGAATTCATTTTTATATATTTAGATAATTTATTATTATAATGGTATCAATTATTGAAAAATATGATATGACCGTCAGCTGAATCTGATATATATTAAAATAGCAGTCCCCACGAATTCAAGGCCATATGCCCACTTTTTTCAAATAGCATTAAGATATAAGTGTCGTAGCTTGCTACAATCGTGGTAGTCATAGATAATATATACGTGGACATCTCCATACCAACTGTATACGGTGTACTGTGATTAAGCTATTCGTTACAATAATAATTATATGCAGTTAGAGATATTTTATGATAAACAACATTTTTATCAATATGATTTGTGCCAATTTCTGAATAAAATAATTCATTTCAATAATATTACTTTTTTTTTCACTATAGTAATTTATTACTAATTAACTATTAATTTGCCAAGTCGCACGCTAAAAATTGCGTTTTCGTTATCACTTTAACCACTTTGGTAACGAGTATGCTCTAACTTCGATCACACTTGAATACATGGTATGTCCCTTATAAAAAAAAAGATCATATACTATGGATGTAGCTATGCGTAACCGAATTGTGTCCAACATTATCCCCACCACCTTCAAAATTTCACGGTACACGACACAAATGTGCATGCCCAGAAATCATATCATCATACTAATTACTGATAACGTTGAAACCTTAGATCATATACTCTTAAAAAAAATACCATAGGATCTAAAGTATGTCCCATCCAGATTCATGTGTATATCATCTATGGGTATTGTACAATTTGACTGTGATAGTGTGATAAGAAAATGTTATCAATTTTAAATAATATGATAAAAGATACAAGGTTTAACAAAATTATTGTATATTTGTCTGCATTGTGAGATCTAAGTACAGAATAAGAATATTAATTCTTATTACTTTATGGATCAAAGGCTTATGCCAATAATTTTGTATAACATTATGTGTATGTCTGTAGTTTACACTATTATCATAGATATTTAGCTTTAATTAAAGCACAGAACAATGGTAATAGTACTATAATACATTTGTAATCTTGATTTATGACTAAAATTTAAAAAAAATAGTAATAATATTACGTATGTAAATTTTGTTAAAAATGCGAATTTTAACTTCTATTGTAAGTTAGTTCATTTTGCAAAGCATAGCAACACTGATCAAAACACTTATGAAGTTATGACCCTCGAAGATAAGCTTCAAAGTTAAAGAGAAATTAGTAAGTACTTACTACTGAGCTATAAACTAATTCTCATAGACTTATAAATTAACCTTGTGTATGCTTATTCTATAAAATATAAATTATAATCTAGTATTTCCGATTTTTCGTGTTGACTGTTATTTTAACATAATATATTGTTCATCATAATACTATTTAATTAATTTTCCTCAAATTCGCAGCATTTTTAATATTTAATACAATTCAACCATCAGTAAGTTATAGAAAGTTATTACACACAAATTATTTTGAATAGCATTCTGAGTTTTGACCACACCCTTTTCCTAATTATATATTAACTATATAGTATTAATATCATTCTGTTGCATGTTTTTTTTTTGTCTGTCATCACTCATTAATCACCTTCTTGAGAAGCATTTTTGCTTTGATTTTCAACTTTGGAGTGATTTCTGGCAGAAAATTAAATCAAGTTACTATTATGGGGAAGAGGGTCAAAAGTAAAAAATTCCTAGTACCTTTCATAATATAAAAATTTATGCAAAACCAGTTTTTGGCAATATTGATTTTATTTTTTCTGATGTAACAAAATAAAATAATTTAAATAAATGTTATTAAAAAATTGTTTTTATTACTTTTCAAAAATGTTAAAGAGATATATAAACAATTTTTTTTATAAACATTTGAAGCACTTGTTTTTATTAATGTGTATTGAATTTTATTTGTTCAACTATTTTTCAATGTTATTTTTTCTATTCCAACTTATTGATATTTAAGTCTACTGTTAGCGTTATTCTAAATGTTTTAATATTCATATTTTCAATTCTTTCTCACAATAATTATTTATTAAAAAGTGCTATCACATATTTTTTTCAATTTATCACATAGTTTATAATATATCTCAATTTTATTTTAGGTAATTTCAACACAATTAATATGGGAGGTAAATTTAAATTTTCAATTGATCGAGGCGGTACTTTTACAGACATTTATGCTAAATGTCCGAATGGAAAAGTTCATGTTATGAAACTTTTGTCGGTTGATCCAACTAATTACTCAGATGCTCCACGTGAAGGCATAAGGAGAATATTAGAAACAGTAAAAATCTTTAATAACACAAAAAAATTTTGTATCTTAAAAAAATTTACTTATTTTTCTAGGAAACTGGAAAAAGTATGCCACAAAGTGAGCAAATTGATAGCAATTATATAGAATGGATTCGAATGGGTACAACTGTTGCAACAAATGCTCTTCTAGAACGAAAAGGTGAACGTATGGCTCTGTTGATTACTCGTGGTTTTAAAAACTTATTACATATTGGAAATCAAGCTCGTCCAAAAATATTTGATTTAGTAAGGATTTTAAAATAATATAAATCTTGATTATTTATTTATTGTGATTAAATAATGTTTTTTAGGAAATTGTAACACCAGATGTACTTTATGAAGAAGTTATCGAAATAGATTGTAGAGTAATTAATTTAAAATGTGAAAAATGTGATCAGTTAACTCCAATTTGGAATGATAAGCCAATTGTCCGAGGTGTCACTGGTGAAGATATACTAATTTTAAAACAAATTGATGAAATTGCTCTAAAAAACGACTTAATTTTATTAAGATCCAAAGGAATTAATAGTATTGCTGTTGCTCTAATGCATTCTTACACGTAAATAAAATTAAAATGTATACTTATTTTTTAATACAAATAATAATAGGTTATTATTTCTTGTTTTCTTGAGTTTATACATACAAGTTCAAAAAATAATAATATTAAAATGTATTATTATGTTTAAAAAAAATTCCTTGTATTTATATATAGTTATAATGAACATGAGCGTACTGTAGGAAGAATAGCTAAAGAAGTTGGTTTTGAACATGTATCTTTGTCTCATGAAGTAATGCCTATGGTAAAAATTGTACCACGGGGGTACACAGCATGCGCAGATGCTTATTTAACTCCACATATAAAAAAATATGTTGAAGTAAATTTTTAATATTGATTTTTTATATTTGTATTAATTAATATAATTATAATAATATTCTATTTAGGGATTTGCTTCAGGGTTTAAAAATAATTTAAAAGACATTAATATATTATTCATGCAAAGTGATGGCGGACTAACGCCGATGGACAGGTATGAAATATTGTCACTTTTAAGATGTCATGTTTTGCACGTTTTAAATAAAAACTGTTTAGTTTCAATGGTTCAAGAGCTATTTTATCTGGTCCAGCGGGTGGTGTGGTTGGATACACAGCAACTACACCTTATAAACCTGTTATAGGCTTTGACATGGGTGGTACATCGACTGATGTTAGTCGCTATGATGGAGAATTTGAGCATGTGTTTGAATCAATAACTGCTGGAGTTACTATTCAAGCCCCTCAAGTAAAAATATTATCTAAGATTAATTTTTATCCAAGGTATTTTGTTTAGAAGGTTTTTTTTCTTTTTATTTAGCTGGATATAAATACTGTTGCAGCTGGCGGTGGTAGCAGGTTATTTTTTAGATCAGGATTATTTGTTGTTGGACCTGAAAGTGCAGGAGCTCATCCAGGACCAACATGCTATAGAAAAGGAGGTCCATTAACTGTTACTGATGCTAATCTAGTTCTGGGTAGACTGTTACCTGAATATTTTCCATCAATATTTGGCGAAACTGAAGACATGCCATTAAACAAAGAAGCAGCTTTAAAAGAATTTGAAGCCCTTACTAATGAAGTATAATATAAAATTTTGAATTAAAATAACTTAGAAAATTGTTCTATACATATAGTGCAATATCTGGATACAGGTTAACAACTTTCTAAGACTTCAATCTGAAAGTTCAAATCTAATGACCCTGGAGGAAGTTGCAATGGGATTCATAAGAGTTGCAAATGAATCCATGTGTCGTCCAATTAGAGCTCTAACTCAGGTTAATTTTAATTTAATAATGTGATTATTATTTATTGATTTTATACTTTACTCTTATTCACAGGCAAGAGGATATGATACCAGACAACATACACTAGCCTGTTTTGGAGGAGCCGGTGGACAACATTCTTGTGCTATTGCACATTCCTTAGGAATTGGTCGTGTTGTAATTCATAAATATGCTGGCATTCTATCTGCTTATGGTATGGCATGTGCTGATGTTGTTCATGAGGTTCAAGAGCCTTGTGCATTAACATATGACATTGGTAAGAAGTCAGTGTAGCTCATATGTATCTCATGGAGACATTACATTGTGACATATTTAAGATGATTAAGTATTTTACTGTTTTAATATTTAATTTATTCAAATCAATTATTTTTGTCATTAGAAAACTTTGAATATTTAAATGAACGAATCACTGTGTTGAGTTTAAAATGTATTGATGAATTAAAAAAACAAGGATTCTCAGATAATCAACTACATACTGAGCCATTTTTACATCTAAGATATGAGGGTACAGATTGTGCTCTTATGTGTTCAGCCAGTTATGATAATAAAGTAAATTCTAGCACAATTCATGGAGATTTTTTAAGTGGATTTCTTACAAGGTTTGTATTCTGTTGTGTAATAGTAATAATATTGTAATTAATTTTTCATTATAATTATTCAAATGTGAAATATGTTGTAGATACCAAAAGGAATTTGGATTCATTCTATCTGGGCGTAAAATATATGCTGATGATATACGTGTTAGAGGTATTGGTAAAACATTGTTAAACATTGATAATGAGGAATTGGATACTGATGAACCACTACAAATTGAATCAGTAAGTGTTTTTAAAATTTTAAATTCCATTAAATATAAAATTAATTTTACATTTTAGATTAAACAAGTATATTTTGAAAACTTGGGTTATGTAGATTGTAATATTTACCTATTTAACAAATTGCGTAAAGGGCATATTATTAATGGTCCAGCAATATTAATGGACAAATTGAGTACAATATTAGTTGAACCTAAGTGCAAAGCTATAATAAGTAAATCTGGTGATATTGGTAAGTATTTAATTGCATTATTTTTTTTTTATATGTTTTTTATTTTAATATCATTTTTTTAGAAATTGAAGTTAACTGTGACAAACTTACTAAAATTGGGGTTGAACTTGAACCAATTCAGTTAAGTATTTTCTCTCATAGATTCATGAGTATTGCTGAACAAATGGGAAGGTAAACATTTTTTTTTTAATCTAGATTAAAATATAAAGATTGGATTACTTCAGCTTTATAATTATTATTAGAGAACAAATTTATATGCACAAAAATTCTCAAAATATATTTCCAAGAATAATAATACTATAAAATGCTACAAAATATTCACCTAAAATTTAATATAATTAAATTCAAAATATTTTAGTTTATTAAATACTGTTATAGAAAAAAGAGTATTTTGTAAATTCTTTTTATATTTATCATATGATACATATTGGTTTACCAAAAACTTGGTAATTGCATTAACCGAAATTTTACAAACATTGGATCACAAAATTAAACCATTAGTTTTAAAAATATTTTTATGCTGAGAAACATACATCAGTAAATGACTCTTATTTCTCTTTTTAGTTTAGGCAATTTAAAATTATATTAAAAACCACTAGCAACAAAAACTAACATTGTTTTATATAAGAAAATATGTAATACATAATACTGACTGATCAGTTTCAGTCATACATTCAAACTACATTTATATGGGTAAATTGATAAATCATTATCTCTGGATGATAACATATGATTTAAATTTTATCAACATAAAATTATAAATTGTACACCAATATTTTCTACTTCATTATACACTTTCTATTCAAAAACATAATTTGACAAATTTATATGACTGGAAATAAGAAAATGTAAAAATATAAGATTAAACCAAAATATGCACTATAAATCACAAATAAACAAAACAAGGTAAAAATATTAGAGTATGCAAATTAAATCTACAGTTTTATTTTAATAAGAATGATCTGAATTGAGGACATTTATTATCAGATTTCAAAATAATAGCTTATAAATAAAGACATTTACGTTTAAATCCATTCCCTATCAGTATTTAAAACTTTTTTTAATATTTTAGAATACTTCAGAGAACATCAATATCAACCAACATTAAAGAGCGTTTAGATTTTTCATGTGCATTATTTGGTCCAGATGGTGGATTAGTATCAAATGCACCTCATATCCCTGTGCATCTAGGTGCCATGCAGGAAGCTGTTCAGTATCAAGTAATTTTTAACTTATTTATTTATTTATTGACTATTCAATTCAACATAGTAATATAATACATAATTTAAAATATTATTAGATTAAATCAGTGGGTAATGAGATCAAAGAAGGTGATGTGATTCTTAGCAATCATCCAAAAGCAGGTGGCTCTCATTTGCCAGATTTGACTGTTATAACACCTGTATTTTATCCGTATGTAAATAGAATTGAGTATTTTGGATTACTGTATTAATTTGTTTATTATTTTTATTTTGCAGTGGTCAATTAAAACCTGTCTTTTATGCTGCAAGTCGGGGACACCATGCAGACATTGGGGGTATAACACCAGGATCAATGCCACCACATTCTAAATCCTTATCAGAAGAAGGAGCACAATTTAAAAGTTTCTTCTTAGTTCGTAGTGGACGGTTCTGTGAGGAAGAAGTTACCAATGCTCTTATGGCTCCTGCTTCCTTAGCTGGATCTTCTGGCACTAGAAACCTTAATGATAATTTATCAGATTTAAAAGCACAAATTGCAGCAAATCAAAAAGTAGTTTAATATTTATATATTTTTTTAATTAAATAGTTTTATCTATAACAGTGTATTTTAACTTAGGGAATTTACTTAGTGACTGAACTCATAAATTCTTATGGATTAGATGTTGTTCAAGCATATATGGACCATATACAGAAGAATGCAGAATTGGCCGTTAGAGACATGTTAAAAAATATCGGTAACACTAATTTATTAGCTTGTAAATTGAAAACATTAGAATCTGTTGATTATTTGGATGATGGATCCACTATAAAACTTTCAGTTCAAATAAATGTACAAAATGGAGAAGCTATTTTTGATTTTAGGTAATTTTAGTATTTTTACTTTTAATTTATACTTAATCTATATCTTTAATTAAATTGTTTACAGTGGAACTAGTTATGAAGTTTGGGGCAATTGTAATGCTCCAAAAGCTATTACATTATCAGCATTAATATATTGTTTGAGAAGTATGATTGGTTATGATATACCATTAAACCAAGTAATTTTCACTTTTACTATTTTAAAGAACTCGGTTATATTTATTTTCCTGTTGTTTATTAGGGTTGCCTAAAACCAATCAAAGTAATTATTCCTTCTGGAACTATACTTGATCCATCAGAGAATGCTGCTGTTGTTGGTGGTAATGTATTGACTTCACAACGTATTGTGGATGTTGTATTAAAAGCGTTTAGTGCCGCTGCAGATAGTCAAGGTTGCATGAACAACATAACATTTGGCCAAGATAATTGGGGTTACTATGAAACTGTTGCTGGTGGTGCAGGAGCTGTAAGTAACAAAATTAAAGTGTGGTTTTCTGAATATTAAATCTTAATGAAACATTTAATCATTAGGGTCCTACATGGATTGGTCGTAGTGGAGTTCATACTCATATGACAAATACTCGTATAACAGATCCTGAAATATTAGAAAAACGTTATCCTGTGTTTTTAACTACTTTTACATTACGTGAAAACTCTGGTGGTATCGGCAAATATTATGGTGGCGATGGAGTTGTGAGAGAATTACAATTTAGATCTCCAGTGACTTTGTCAATATTGACTGAAAGGCGATCTTTTGCTCCTAATGGAATCAAAGGTATACATATATACTATAATATTTTTGCTACATATATTCTATCGTTATTTTTCTGGAAGATAAATATTATTTAGAATCATTTGTTCAAATAAAATAAAATTTATTACAGGAGGTGAGAATGGGCAAAAAGGTGAAAATCTATTAATAAAATGTGATGGCAGAAAAATCAGACTAGGTGCTAAAACTGCAGTCAACGTTGATCCCGGCGTAAGATTTTCAATAATTTTTACAAATGATAAATTTAGTATGTTATACAATATATTCTTTCATTTCATGTTATATTTATTTCAGGACACATTTTTATTATTGACTCCTGGTGGTGGTGGATACGGAGTGTCGTCTGATGATAACAACACTGTAACTGGGAAGAAGCCTTTTTGTAGTTCAACTATAGAACGAGGATCTGAATATAACTACCGTATGCTGCAAGAATCTGTTTAAAAGCAAACAAATTTTATCTACACATTTAATTTATTAAATTGTATTTATATTTAATCAGTCTATATTCTCTGTTTATTTTAATTTGCTATCCAACTTTATGTCTTGTCAATTTATTTTACTTATTCTTTTTTACTTTAAACAATAATTCTATAGTTTATTATTCTTAAGTATTTAAATTTAATATGACAGCCATGATACTTAAATTTACATTGTTACCAATAAACTTTTTAAAGCATCAAAGATATGTGATACACTGTGATACAATTGAATATATTATTTTTAATATAATAGTATAACACAATATTTTAAAAATGTTTTGATTTGTAGTTTAATGATTGTTAACTATTTCCAACTTATGTGAATTGTTCAATTCAATGTGATTAATTCATGCTCTTTTTGTTATAACCCAAGATTATTATTTAAATCATCATAAAAATATAAGTACTAATGTTTTTTTTTTTATGTCTTTGTTTTGTTCAACCTTTTTAATTATTTGGTCTTTTGGAAGGCCAAGTCATAAATAGTAAATAAAATTATTGTATAATAAATTATTCAATGAAATGTTGAAAAATAATTTTTGGAAAGTAATGGGAATAGTTCAAATAGTCCCCTCATTGTGATGTTTCCTGAAATGAACAATAAATAAACAATAATAATTATAATAACATTAATCTTTTTTCATGAAAATAAATTAACAGTACTCTTATGTGTAAAAATAAAATATAGTTAATATATTATTCTATTAAAATTAATTTAAGAGTAAAACGTTTTGAAATAAAAATAATACTAACTAGGTATAGATAAAATATTTAACAAATCAAATAATGTTATATTTAATAGTTTAATACTTATTTCCTGCAAACGATAGATAATGACTTTAGGAATGTACAACATATTTTATTTTGATTTAACAAAATATGGAATAAAATACTGATTTATTTCTAAAATTAATTGGGCTCATCATAAAATTTCAACTGTTGATGACGATCAGTAATATTATGTAATAATTTAAAATACTAAATCTTTTTTATGGTCATTATTAAAAAAAAATATTACAAGTTGTCGTATATTATAGACAGTAGTCAATTTATTATTTTATTGTAATAGGGGTGGAAATGGTTTTTAGCAATTAAGATATTAGGATAGGTCAGGCCTGTGAATGGAGATGTGCTGACCATAAAGTGGTGGCATTATGTGGTGACATAAAGTATACTATACTACTATATGACACCGTCACACGCGTAGGCACAGGGGTCCCCTTAGACGTCGAGAAATCCGATGGAAATGTAAGTAAGACAATTGTATTCGAGAAGCGACAGGAGGTTTAAACGGTGGAGGTAGTCACATTAATTGTATTCTTTCAATCCGATCTGTAACCGATTAATTTATAATCTTTTGGTGACTCAAATGTCGATAGCAGTATATCACCGAAAAGTGCGTATACGACTAAGTATAATCATATCCAGAATGAGAAATTCTTTCAATGTCACATTAATTTAAGGTAACTACTTGATTTTAATGTCTACATATAAAATGGTCAATGGACTAATAGTTAGGTAGGTACATCATAAATACATTTTACTTCTTAGTACTCAATTGGTCAATGTCCTTTCAAAATGATTTACTATACAGGTAATGTATTGAAAGAATTTGAAATGCACTTAAAAGCACTATTCCTGGAAATTTCATTGTTACGTTATTAATTTGTTTGATGTTACGTCATAGTAGCGTACAGTCGGTCAGTGGGATAAAAAAAAATGCATAAAACATTAAACAAGTTTGAGAGTGTGGTACAAAATAATTTAAATTTAATGCCATCACTGTTCTAGGTTGCCTACCATGATCCACAATATTGCAGTAGTAGTGTAATATACTAATACTATAGATATATATTGTCTAGATTTTCTGAATTTCTTTAGTCGATGAAAATCAGCGGTGTCAAGTGCAATTTCTATTTACTAACGTCGGCAGTCAACAATTAACACTCGTCAGTAATAGTACCTACTATTCAAAGTAAGTATTAGCTATATTGCATGACAATTTAATGATATACCAACCGACATAATAATGTATATATATATATATATATATAGTATTAGTGTGTAATATGTACCCAGGTACTGCTTTAGTAATTAATTGTAATCACTAATTAGTAGAAATTATTTGAACAACATTTTCTAATTTCTATTACAATATATTATAAAATACCTACTTATTAGTAGTACCGGAAGGCCACTAGCCAGTGTTAATTTACTACTTACTAGTGTCAAAAATCAGTCTTTCTAAAAGTTTTACAACTAGTAATTCATAAAATAATCGTCCTTTGTCCAACAAAAAATAGGTAGGTTTCCGGTATTATCATTTAATGTATTTGATAATATTTACTGTACGCAGTGTTGTACATTATCTAGATAAAAATAATACAAAATATATTTCTATCGTATCTATTTAAATAAAATGATTATCAGAGATAAATTATGGATTTCATTTTTATATATTACTACTTAGTTAAATTACTCTGCTTCGCCCTAGCAAAATGCAATATATACAATATATTTAATTTAATTTATCAATTTATGATATTTACAAATTAAATGATTCTATTTTTTACATAGTGCAGACTACAGATTATGATATAATCATAAAACACTAATGTTTAATACAAATATTAACAGGAACTATTAACTATAAATATTTATTTTAAAATTAAAAGATTTCATGCATGATGTGAATTTAGAAAGTGCCGACCATTTATACGATTATAATACACTATGCAGTATATACCTACGTCCCAAAATTTCAGTGCCATTCTTAATATCTCCGTGGCAAATCAGTATATTTATACAGGTTTTTTATACAGTTATAACTGTTATAAGTATGGAAATTCTTAATGAATGGTATAAGATTCAATTTTTTTTTCAAAATTTCCTAAACATATTTTTATATACAATTAATTTTTTTAAATTTTCAAAATAGTCATTTCATTGATTATATTTTTTAAAACAGTTTAAAAAAAAAATTAAAATTGAGTGAAAATCGACCAAGTTAAAAACAGAACAAAAGTAAAGAATTTTATTAAAAATTAAAAAAATTGTCATAATATAACTTGACATGTGTATTATTATTATATATCACATTTTAACTGTAACATCATTTTAGGCTACGGCTTTCATCCCATTTTGTAATTTTAAAGTTCACTTGCGATATAGTTAAAATATTTAAAAAAAAAAGTTAGCTGTTTCATTGTACAGTAGACGATAAGATATAGCTATTATTATTGCTATGCAAAATTCAAGTCAAAACTTTGAATAGGCGTGTAGGTATCTAATATACACTTTAACATACTGAAAAAATATTTTATTATTGAAATGTACAAGTATAACAATTAATTATTTTTGAATTGTTATGGATTTTGACAGACAAAATGACGGTTATCAAAAATTTAATTTTTTTAATCTTAACTTCAGTTAGCTTCACCACTAATAATTAGATATTTACAAATTATCAAAAAAAAAAAATCTGTGTTCTAATCGGGATTAAAATATATGCGATTTATTATTATTTTTTTCTATTTATTTATTTTTTTATATTCATGTTTTGCTAATTATTATAACCATAAATTTATAAATTTAATTTTAATATTTGTTTTTGAATTATGGTTTAAAAATGGCTTAAACATTTTATAAAAAAATTTTCGGATATTTTGAATTTTTGAAAAAAAAATTGAATCTTTTGCCATTCAATTAAAATATTCAAACTTATAATAATAATAATGTATAAAAAAACACATTTAAATACAGTGAAACCTCCCTTAGCAGACACTTCTAAATAGCGGACACCTCCGAATAGCGGACATTTTTATGGGTACGGGAACATTTTCACTACTTTTATATAAGAAACCCTCTAAATACTGGACACTTTTATGGTAATTTAATTTTGATTTTAACAATTTTTATCGTAAATATTGAATAATCGTAAAATGCCTTAATAAATATCCATTTATCTAATTTAATCTTACTACTGTACATTATTATACAATTATAGTTTATTTTATTTATTCATTATCGTGTCGATGAAAACATTTTTCCAATGTATTTCTGTGAAGTTATCCTACTCGTATTTAGCTGTATTTGTGATTCCATTATATACGAACGTATTCGTGAACGTATTGTAGTATGCAATAGCTAGTAAACGAAAAAAATTAGGTTTGAAAGAAAAAATTGAAATTCTTGAATTTCAAGTATGCAATACAAATATAGGTGTTCGTGCTAAATTACTATGCATGAACATTTTCACTAATTTTTACATACATAATAATATCATAATTTTAAATAATAATATATACAATTAATATTTGCATTAAAATAATACAAATATACAAATATCATTATATTATAAACATTATATAAATAATAAATGTTGTAAATATGTAGTTATTAATTTCTCCGAGTTATTTTTAAGAATTTACCCCCTCTCCTCCTCTGAATAGCGGACAAAATTACGGCGACTAAGAGTGTCCAGTATTTAGAGGTTTCACTGTATATTGATTTGCCACAGAGAGATACTAGCGATGATACCATATCATTGATACGGGTGATTAAAGAGAACTAAGCGACATATATTGGTTAATATGAGCTACATATGAAACTAAAATTATATAAGTTTCACAAACTTGATTTGTCTCCAACCCACCACCTCCACCATAATACACTGTTAAACGCGTGTGTTTGTACACTGGTTATTGAGTTGGCTACAAAATTCATAATTATTTTTTTTTTTTATTTGACCATTTTTTATTTTAGATAAATACTAATATATATTTAAAAATTAATGTATAAAATAGGTCGGCAAGTGAGTACCGCTCTATTGTACAGTGGGTGTCTAGTGGGGTCACTGTAATGAATTTGTTAAATTTGAATTCAATGATATAAAATCATTGTATACGAAAAACGATTCTTTGCGAAGACGGTGTGTCAGCCTACATAACGATAACTAAATGTATTTTATGATATTGCTATTAAAATAATTAATTTTACTATTAATAAAACAGTAGATTGAATTAATTTTTGGAGAAAGTATTGCATTAAATTTTTAATCCTTAGCTGTAAAAACTTATCATTTAATACATCTTTAACTACTATAAATAATTTGCAAACATTCGAGATTTTGATGAATTTGGTCAATATTTTAACTTTAAATGCTTATAAAAAGAGTGTGCATTTGTATTCTGTATTTTTGTACCTTAAATATTTTTAAAACTGTATTTAGAACAACTTACGAAAAATCTTGTTTTAAATTTTCAATCCTTAGCTAAAAAAATTGATCATTTTATACATTTTTTACCACAAAATAATTTGAAAATATTCAATATTTTGATGTCTACATTTTAACTTAAAATGTTTATAAAAAATTATTTTTTAAATATATTTTTTTTTTTTGGTTTTTTGGCTACACTATAAACTACGTATGAAAAAATTTTTAATCTTTAGCTATAAAAACTGAACATTTTATACATTTTTAATTAAAAAACAATTTGAAAATGTTTGATGATGAATTTTGGTCAAAATTTGAAGTTTAAATGCTTGTAAAAAAAAATTGCGCTTTTGTATTTTTAATATTTTTGATCTGCTAATATAACAACTTATAAGGTACTTTGTTTTAAATTTTGAAGAAATTTGACCCAACAACAATTTTTTTAAACAAGGTATATTTATATAACATTTTTTTTAAAAAACCAACAATATCTTAGTTCTACAATTAGCTCAAAAATTGTCAAAATATTTTTTAAATTTATTGGTGTATAGAAAATGGTAATCTCAACATTTGGCGAAAATTTCAAATATCTACAGTTATTCCTTTTTGAATTACAACAAAATAAGAAAATCGTTCCCTGAGAAATCGGTAGTTTATGGATGAATATCCAATGTCTAATTTCAAACGCTCATAAAAAATTAGTTTGACTTTCCCGTAATTTTTTTTTTTTAGTAAGGTAGAAAAAAAATCATGAATTTCCTAATCAAAAAATACTACAAAATGTTCGTGATTTTTACGTATTTTGTCGAAATTTTAACTTAAGACGCTTATAAAAAACTATTTTAGACTTGCGCTCAACTTTTTTTTTAATTTACCACTTATAACAAGTTATGATGAACCTTGTATTAAATTTTCAAGTTTTTTGACCGAATAAAAAAAATTTAAATGACAATAATAAAAAAAAAAAATTAAAAAAAGAGAAAATGTATTATGCCTATAAATAGCTCAAAAAAAGTCAAAATATAATATATACCGAAAATTGAGTTATGTATAGAAAATAATTATATAAACATTTGGTAAAAATTTCATGTATCTACAGTCTTTTTTTTTTTTTGATTTATGCCAAAAAAATAAAATTGATTTTATCAAAAACCAGCGTTATGTAAAAATTAATTTCCTTATTTTTTTTTTAGTTTTCTCAACGCTTTTTAAAACTATTATGAATTTTTAAAAATGACCTCTCAAAAGTACCAACTAGATTCACTTTCCTATCAGGAAAAATACTGATAAAGAAAATAGAAGCATTATTTTAACAACTTATTGTGTATACAGACAGAAAAAAACGCACATTATTCTAAAATTAATACATTCTTTGCTCCACTCAAAATCTAAAAATAAGCTAGTAGGTACCGCTTTGCTGTACATTAGGTGCCGTGTGGGCAGTGTTGAATTCAGGGATAATGAATGGGGGTCAAAATTCCCCCTCTGACTAATACCACTTTTAACAAAATGTATTTATTAAATGTACAATACTCGTTATGATTACTTTTTCTAAATTTAAAATGTCTGAATTGTAATAATTAATTAATAATTATTAATATAAATCATAATACTAAAATGTATAACCAATAAAAAAAAATAAACCCCCAAAAAAATTGTCTGGATACACTGAATCTGGTGGGTGACTGTAATCGATGCGTTAAATTATAATTTAATAATCATATAATATAACATTATATTTGAAAATGCGTAAACAATCTGTCAGTTTATATATTACTTAATACCTACTTTATAAATAAGATATATATATATTTTTTATTAGAAATAAGGCTTCAACTACTGAGGTCATTTAGCTTGGTACTATGTGTGGAGGAACAGTTGGGTTGGAACACGTTTTTGTATGTGTGGCAAGGATTTGTTGCTAAAAGCCCGGGTGATCACCTATCCGAGAGCTAACAACACCAGCCGGTACACGTACACTCAGAGCTACAAAAGATATATTTTATATTATTTCTATATAAAAGTAATAATTAATTTTACTATTATTAAAACAGTATAGGTTAAATTGATTTATGACGAAAACATTTCATTTGATATAATTTAAAAGTTTCAAGTATAGATACGACCATGAATAATATTTTCAAATTACAAAAAAAAAAAAAACTTAAATCGTAATTCCGGACTTAAAAACTAATTTCCTCCAATTTGAACTTTAAATATCTATTAAAAAAACTGTAAAACTATGCATTATTATTTTTTTTGGTTACAATATGAAATACTTATGAGTAACCTTGTTTTAAATATTCAATCCTTAGCTATACAAATTGAGAATTTTATAACATTTTAACTACACTATAATTTGCAAATTTTCGTGATTTTAATTATTGTTGTTAAAATTTGAACTTATATTTAAAAAAAAAAATCTTGACCATGTATATTAATATTTTTGAACTGATATTAAAACAACTTATAAAGGAACTTTATATTAAATTTTCAACTTTTTTGACCCAGCAAAATTCTTTTTTATTGATATTTATAGAAAAAAACTCAAACATTTCTCATGCCTATAAAATATAAATAACTTAAAAGAAGTCAAAATATTTAGAAAATTGTTTGATGTAATACATCAAACAATATATACTATTATATATATATATATATATATATACTTTTTATATACTATATATATATTTTTTATATACTATATAAAAAGCTAATATTAACATATATACTACCTAACGTATTTGAAAACTACTTAGAATTTATACGTACGAGTTATGACTCCCCTATGCACTGACTAGATTCACTATCCTACCAAAGAAAAAATGCCAATGTAAAAAATCAAAGAATTTTTACTGCCCCAAAAGATGATGACACACACGAAACACATCATGGTAAAATCAATACATTTTTCTCTCCGCTCAGAATCTCATCCCAAAATTAGGCTTAAACAAAATAAGGGGGACTAAACCCTCTTCTTAGTAACCTTCCCAAATTGCGCCTTTTCTAAATCTAAAAATCTCAAAAATATAAATGCACAATTTTTTTTATAGGCATTTAAAATTTAACAAAATTGTATACTTAAACGAAAAATAATATTTTTTATTTTTTTGCTGTAATTTAAAACTATTATTATGGGGACTTGAACTTTTTGCTAATGCCCATATTATTATTTACTATACATAATGATATTTTTGAAAATATTTAAATTAATTTTAGCAATGGCAGTTTATACTATGACCTATTTGGTAAATCTGTAGTGAATCAAAAATTAATAACAATGAAATTATTATATAAATATATTTATATACTATTATAATTATTAATATTAATAACATTTTATGTCTTGTAAAATATATTACTATTATAGCAAAATAAATATATAATTAAAATATTAAAGTATAACTAGTATAGGGCCTATATTATAGGCTGGCAGTCTGTATTAGTGCATTAAGAATTATTTTTGTATACAACAATTTATCATTGAATTAAAATTTAATGCATACCTACATTACATAATTACAGTGACTTAGTCAATGATGAGGTACACTCGACACCTACTGGTTACTGTGCAGCGGAGTGGTTACCAACTTACCTACTATTTATACTATTTTTTTATCATAGTCGTCTTCTGTTTTTAATCATTGTTCTTAAAAATATTTATGTCGCCTTTTTTTTTCAGATGAACCTTTTGTTCTTTTCAGTTTTACTAATACTGTATGTTAGTCATTGTTTGTCAGCTAATATATTAGCATTTTTGCCTACATTTGCTAGAAGTCACTTTGGCGGTTTTCAACCACTGTTAAAGGAATTAGCTATAAGGGGTCATAATGTTACTGTTTTATCGCATTTTGCTCTAAAAAATCCACCTACTAATTATCACCATATTGATGTTTCAATACCAGAAAGACAGAATAACAGTAATTATTTATTGATTTTATTAGTTTGCATACATTTATACAGTAATTTATTTTTTTATTTCCAGATTTTAGCATATTATCTATTGCACCATACTTAAAGCCATTGGTTATTCCTATTGGAACTTTGTTTTTTGGGAGTCAAATAACAATAGAAACATTGAACAATACAAAAGTTAAAGAATTTATTCATTCAGATGGCTATCAGTTTGATGTTGTAATTTTTGAAAACTTCCAACATGAATGCTTTGTATCAATGAGCCATAAATTTGGTGCTCACGCTATCCAATTATTCCCAGCTACACCAATCGCTTTTTCCTCACAATGGTATAGTCAACCCTTTAATCCTTCTTACATTCCAGATCCAAATTCTGGGTACACAGATCACATGTCTTTATTTGAGCGAACTATAAATTTCCTTGTAACAGGTCTTCAATTTTTTTTGTTTCCAATATTTTACATGCCCAAACAAAATGAAATCATGTTGAATTACTTTAATTATACTGGTTCAGAATTTAGACCATCATTGGAAGAAATGACGAAAAACATTTCATTAACATTAATAAACACACACTTTACTGTAGGAACACCCAGGCCTCTTGTTCCAAGTTTTATAGAAGTTGCTGGAATGCATTTAAAGCCTGCTTCAAAACTACCTAAAGTAATATTACAAAACATTATTCCATACTAACTAATTCATGATGTTTTTGATATTAATTTAATTTAGGACTTACAAGAGCTTATGGATAACTCACCAGATGGAGTTGTATATTTTAGTTTTGGATCTGTTGTTAAAGGCAAACATTTGCCTATGCATCAAGTAGAAATGTTTTTGCGTCAACTAGGACAAATCAAGCAAAAGGTCTTATGGAAATGGGAATCTGATGATTTACCAGAATTGCCACCAAATGTAATAGTTAATAAATGGTTCCCACAAATAGACATTCTTGGGCACCCTAATTGTGTGCTTTTTATTACTCATGGAGGTATACATAGTATAGAAGAATCAGTGTACTATGGAGTTCCGATGTTGGCCATATCTATTTTTGGAGATCAACTATATAATTCCATAATGATGGAATCTAGAGGAGCTGCTATACGCTTAAAATACTCAGAACTTACTGAAAATCGTTTTAGCAATAATTTACACGATATGCTTAGCAATACATCGTAAGTGAATTTTATTGATACAATATTATTAAAGTATCATAATACCTTTTTTTTTTATATTAGATACAAACAAAATGCAATTAAGTTATCTAAAATATTTCATGATCAACCAATGAAACCGTTAGACAAAGCAGTTTATTGGATTGAATATGTTATACGCCATAATGGTGCTCATCATCTGAAAACTGCTGGAAACCAACTTAATTGGATTCAATTTTTGTCAATTGATGTAATACTTGTGCTCTTAATAACTATATTTTTATTTTTAATTATTTCATTTTACACCATGAAAAAAATGTACAATTTGTTTATTGGCTTCCGAGAGTACTATACAGATACTAATGATGATAAAAAAGAGAAATAAAAGATAAGCAATTGTAGTTATTATTCGAGTAAAATAAAATATTTAGTCATAAACTCAACAACTTTGATAATAATAATTCAAATCAAAAATTATTATATGCAGGCTTATAGATAGAACGTTTAAGGTGTTTCAAGTTAAACTCTTGGCATATATAAGCAAAAATATGTTATGGTCTCTAAGAAGCAATATTTATATTTTTATGCAAAACAAAAAAATCAAGAAACTAAGTAAATTTAGTTGTTCAATGTTTTTTTTCACTTGATAAACCTACCTAATTTAATTTAAATTTTTGTGGATTAAATTTTTTTTATTTTAATAATTTGTAATAAAAAATTTAATGTTATGGTTTTAGAATATTATTAAATTCATTATTGCTTTTCTACGATTAATTTACTGAATTTTTTTTTTATTAATAATTTATAACTATTTATTGATTTAATAATTTACTAGAATGTATAATTGCTTTAAATAAATAGTTTTTAGTCAAAGAGTAATTGAGCCTAATATTTTAAATTGTTAAATGAGTTTTTTATTTTTATAAACTTAATATGTAACATTGTTTTGTTGTGTGGATGTAGATTTTAGATAATAAGGAATAAGTTCCATACTATGTACTAAATCTCGGTGTCTGTTTTGTGAATATTTATCCATAATGTGTAAAAAATGAATTTCTGTTTTATGAAATAGATGAAATTTATCAGAACATTAAATGGATGTGACATATGTACTTAATAAGAATGTATTTAGGGCAAAAAACATATAGATAAAAGCATATATGAATACTAAGGTGCAAGAGCATGATTATAGATGGATTTCTATCACCATGGGTAATTAACACCAAAACCAAAGATTAGATTTAACACTCTAAAACCTATCCTTCTACCAAGGTTTTGCCATTGATTATAATATGAATTTATAAAGCATACAACATTTTATTTTTGGTAATTCCATAACAGTAAATAATATCATTATAAATAATATAATAATCATCATTAGAAAATTTAAATTAATTATCTTATACAAATTATTTTATTTTAGTATATTATTATGAATAATAAATTATTAAAATATAATAAGTAACTTTATTTTATTTTTTTTTTGATATTATTTTATTCAAGAATACATAGTCATAAAATTACATTTTTGTAATTAAAAACAAGTATGTAATTATTTCATTAAATATATAAAATGTATTTTTAATTTATACCATCATATTTTTTAACAAAATTAATACATATTATAGTATTCGTAGTATTGGCTAAATGGTAAAAGTATACAATTTTTTCTTAATATACTTCTAAATATAATTAATTAGCTATATTTAGTATTGGTTAAATTGTTAAAATAAAAAAGCTATTCATGGTGCATTATAGTGAAAAATATTTAGTTTAAATAGTACATTGTGAATACTTATATATTACTTAAACAAAATTAACAGGTTTTATTCTAAGCCATGATTTGTATGTTTAGAAAAATATTAAAACGTTTTTGACCTTTTTCATATGCAAATGGTTGTTTGAAGAAATAAAGGATATTAATATAATAAAATGAACACTTATAGTTAATAAATAATTATTTTTTACCGTGTATAATATAACAATTTATAATTTACCCTACTCATAATGTCTCTCAATAAAATTATTATTTTTTTAAAGAAATATAATATTGTACATTTCTTCACAAAATGTATTAAAAAAAATAATTATTAAGAATTAAAACTAAAAGTTTTTCAATATAGTGATTAATCAGGTATGATAAGAGTAAAGATAAACTCTAAATGTAGATGATAAGAATCAATTAAAGTATGCCTTATTAGAAGCCTGTATAAAATCAATTATAGTAAAATTCTAAAAAAATTTTACGTACCATTTTAACCATAAATTATAGTAAAAGGAAAAAAATGAGAATTTTTGCAAAAACATTGTCTACTTTGAGGAGGGGATGAGTTGGTAAGTGTAGACTTAAACTATTATAACAAAACAAATGATCGAACGGGTGATCTAATCTATAGTTTGACAAGATTAGTTACGTAGGTACTTATAACCACGGTTAGGTTAAGAGTGAATAACCGTGGTTATAACTTTTAAGGTTATTATTTAACCAAGAATATTAGGTTAACATATAATCATATATATTTAAATGTCATTGTTCTCAACATTCTGTGATTGGCCAACTTCATATCACCAAAACTCACGTTTAAATCATTTCACTTAGGTTATAAAAATTTAAAATACAAACACGATTAGATATAATACATGCATATATTTAATCGTGATTTCAAAATAAAGTGCAAGAAATTTTATAAAACTCAGAGTTCAGACTATTTGACTCATGGGTATTCGGAAGTGTTTCCCATTGCAGTGTTACATCTCGACCAAATTGTCTTAAATGAATCTAAAATACTTATAAATATAACTAAGTGGTAAATACCGTTAAAATGATCGACATCAGTAATCAAGTAACTATAACTTTGTATAATCTGTAGTTGTAACTAATGAATTGCGATAATTTGTCATCATCATTTTTAAAATATCGACTTACTTATACTATGTCTCAAAAGAGAACAATCACTTTTTACGCATCGTGAGTAATGCGATTGGCGCGTCGAAAACCACGTGATCGCACTAACACCGAATTGTTGGTGGGAGATGCGCAGCACCCAAAATTGGTCGGCTGTCTGATTAATCTCTTTTGAGATAAAGTATAAGTTTCGAGAAAACAGTTTGTAAAAATCACGTGTTAATTAAAGTAACATTATTCATTTGTACCTATGTTTGTTTCCCTCGCCTATAAGTTGGTATCAATGTGTCAATATGATTTCATGTTTAAAACTATTAACGGCTATATTTATATCATTTATATTTTTTACTATTCATAAATTCTATCATTTGTTTGAATGCATTTTTTTGGTCCACGCTAAATCATAACGGGGAATGATAAACTACATTCTGTTCAGAATAAGAATAGTAGTTGGCGGCGACGATGAGTTTTCGAGAATAAGCGTTATTTTTCTCACCTTTTGTTCAGCAGCACTCCATGTGCATAGTGAAGGCCACGCCCATGCGCACGGCTTGGCCACCGACTACTTTTCTTATTCTGAATTAGAGTATACAAAAGTAAATAATCATATGAATAATGTTAATACTCTTAAATCTATAATTTTTTATTAAAAAGAAAGTTCAAGGAAAAAATAATTTTTTTAAGACAGTTATTATTTTTATAAAAATGTTAAATTTATAATTATGATAGATTATGATTATTACATATTTAAGAACTAAATCAGTTATACAAACAAGATAGTAATATTAAAAAAAAAAAATTGTGGTGACATATTTTTGATATTTTTAAGCTGTGGACTAAGAAAACAACATTTTTGCATTAATCAATAAAACATTTGTAAACTTAAGACTGTCCATACATAAAAAGATAGCATAAAAGGCCTAAAGTATGAAAAAGTAAAAATTTATGATAAAAAAAATAATTTCAACAAACCAGTCATATATTAATTTTTAAAAAATCTGTCTAAGGCCAATGTAGGAAATAACATTATTTTTTTAGAGGGGGACATAAAAAGGTCAATAGAAGAGACTACATCGTCTTTCATTTTCGGGTAAAAAGATTATTCGAGTAACATTTTATAATTTTTTGTCCTAATGGCATATTATAGGAATTTACATGTTGATACCTCCACATTCCACCTAACTCCGAGAACTATCTCCTGGAACTGTTGTATCAAGCAGTTAAGTTTTAATAGAAATACCCCGAGTTTTATAATTAAGAACCGCCCAAGAAAACAAGCCAAACATTATTCCATGCGTTAATATAACGAATGTTCCTTTTATTTAAACTTTTAAAATTGTAATAATATGAAAATATCTGCAATCATAAAGCTGACAGAAATGAAACTATCGAAATGCGGACCTAAAGACAAAAGCGTAGCATAGTTCATACAGGGTTAATTTCTTTCATAATATCGTAGCTCACCAATAATCAACTAGCGACTACTTAGACGATCGTTTGAGTGAACCAATGGGATAACGTTACGATGCACGAGATTTGATTGGTCGCCATTATATTGGCCACGCCCTCCACCAGATTTTATTTTTTATTAAACTTATGCATTAGCTTAGGCTTTTTAATTTAAAATAAAAACATTATTTATGTTGTTTATTTTTTGTTTTTTTATGCTAGTTTTTATTTATCAATTATGTTTAACTTGAACAAAAAAATTAATAATCCTAATATTATTATTAATTCTAATATTTAATCAGCTTACATGCATCAAATTATATGACAATAGGTTTCTATAGTTCTAAATTGCTAAACAAACATTTATAGTAGCTTTATGACCTAATGAAAAAATTTAAAATCAATATTTTACAATTGTACATGAAGTAACATTGTAAAATTGTATTACAAATTATTCTTTAGATTGAATAGATAATAATTGCTATTATTTAAATTTGATATAACAATAGTGTTTATAGATTATATTAAAATTATAAAGTAATAATTTGGCAGATATAAAATTAAGTTTTGTGGTTAAAACCCATTGAGACATAACACAAATGAGTTGTGCGACATCAAGGTAACCGAATAATATAATATTAGATTATTTTATAATGTAATAATAATTTATGGGTCTTTACAATATCAGCTATTTTGTTATTATTAATTTCCATATCTAACATCATGGCTACAGTTTTAAGCAAAATAAAAAAAAAAAAATTCAGCTAGTTATAAATTTAACAAAAATTAATAAATAGGGTAAAGGTACAATGAAAAATTAAAATTAAAAAAAAAAAATTATACTGGTATCTTAAAAATCCTTAGCAAAACTTAATAAATCAATAACCAAATATAAGTAAAAAACCTTGTTACTTTGTTTTGGTTTTTCATTGTTATAGTATAGCTTATTCTTTGTAATCATTAACGTCCTCGTCATCATCTGATATGACAATAGTCTCGTCATATGAAGGACTACGTGCACAATACATATGTTCAGTCTTATGGTCTTCACCATTAGAACCTGGTACAGGAAACCCAACTGTTGATGTCAATTGTAGGTCAGTAGAATTTCCAGGTACATTATCATTGTAGTTTCTATCTTCTCCAATCACAATCTCTTCTACACCCCACTCCTGATTATCATTGATACGGGTAGGAGCACAATTATCGGCCTCAGCATAATTCATTTCATATACAATTTCCTCTTCAATAATTTCACCCTCTTCTGACGAATCAATAATTTCAACTTCTTGTATTAAATCGCTAGCAAAACATGATTGTTTACTTGACATAGCATTCATTATGTCCCACTTTTTAAAGTATTCCATATCTGATGTTTCAGGGGCATTCATTTCCAATGGTTGTATACTATTATTGTCATGCACAATGTTCTCAGATACATGGCCAACTTGATTATTATAAAAATCACGATGAGAAGAATTATCTAAATCTAACTTGTTAACATTGTTTTGTTCGTTCAAAGAGTTTGTATTATGTGCATCTTCAAGTGAGCTATTTTCATTAATGGAAAATGAATTAAGATTATTTATTGTATCAATTAATATATTGATACCGTTTTCTTGTTCAGATAAAGATTTTAAGAGTGACTCATTGAGAGGTTTGTTTTCAACTATTCCATCTATCTTGGCAAGTGATTCATCTGTACATACTTTAAGAATTTCTAATATGCCCGCATCATAAGTAAATTTAAATTTCATGCAACCAATTAATATTATAGACTCATTACGCAGGATAGCAAGGCCAGAATAACCATCCTGTTGGATGAGTCTCTTGGAACATTTGCACTGGGCTTTTTGATAACTATGCTTCATCTTCATGTTCTTGTGCTTACTTAAATAATATTTTGACATTGGCTTGTAATTAAACCCCCGTGTCTTACCAGCATACTTGATTATTGGTTTTTCATCATCACTGGTATGGGCAACTTGAATAATTTTATCTTTCTGAATAGTTTTCCTTTGTTTATTTATGTGCTTTAGGAGTCCAGAATTAATTTTGTTTAGTTCGTGATTGTTTGAAGGTTGTCTTCGACTTCCAAAATAGGATACATTATCAACTATTACGCCAAATCGACTTAGGTTCTTCAACATAAATTCTCCAGTTTTCTAAAAAAAAATATATATATATATATATATATATATAAATGTTTAAAGTAAATATATACTAAATATTTAAGTTGTTTAATCAAAATTACAAAAATAATTCTTCTATAAAAGCTTTTATTTTATTCAAAAAATAATTTAACAAAATACAAATATTTTTCATCTTAATCCTATATATCCCAATATATGGATAAAATAAAAGTAAATTGACCTTTGCTTAGTTTTATCATGAACTAAGATAATATGGATTGGTAATAACATAGGTGGATGGATGGTGTGTGTTCCCATTTTGTCACTGTAATTTAGTAAGGTGGGTGAATCCAAGCGATAATTTGTTATGCAAACCAGGTTGCTAATGATTTTAGGTCATGCCATATTATTTTTGTTCATTGTACTATATAAATCTTAAAATGATTATAGACAAACTAGATAGCGTTCTAATCGCATAGATTTCCTCATCATATTTACTGCTTAGATTATTACTATACTCCGGCCCACGAGAGAAGTAACCCGTGTCCCGACCGAATCACGTTCGAATCCGCGCATCCCCCACCTAGTTGACATATCGACGTTGCACGATCTCAACCGTTCACGTTCGGTAACGTTGTATGGTGTGTATCATAACGTATACTCGCTATAGTGTGTCAATACGTCTGTGTCACTAATTCCGCGCCACTT
>JACXSJ010001409.1:9022-93944 GCA_014851325.1 Pentalonia nigronervosa
TTATTATATTATTAGCGAAACGAAGAGATTGGTGTAATGAGAGATGCGCGATTGTGCTGCGGTATACCATACGAGTATACCGCGATTCTATTTATAGTCGTCGTGTAGGTATACGGTATTAGGTCATGTGCTTAAGGTTAGGTACTATCGTACACCATCAAAAGTGCAAGGTGGACGGTGTACAGCGGCATGGATTATTATAACACGATGTAGAGGAGAAAACGAGGCGATGAAACTCGGCTCGCGGGGTCGTTACGAATGTCACCGAATAAATTATTTGTTCTGTATTTTTTACTGCTGTGCCAATAGTATAAGGTCTACCGATATATGTGATAACGCCGAAAACTGAAAAATAAAAAAATATAACATTTTGGTGCCGTAATCGACTATCTTTATAACGACCCGGCTAAGCAATGGCAAAAGATGCGCTTATTTTTCGACGGCAATTTTCTAGTAAAATAATATCTACCAAGAGCGCCAAATTGCTTCAAAGCCCTGTTGTCTGAATAATGGTATTAATCAATATACATTATATTGTGATGAATAAATAAATAAATAAATATTGTATTTATAATGAAAAATACAAAAAATAGTGTACCTATTTATTATATTTACTTCTTATCCAATACTTTATGTTGGTACATACTCTTATCAACATTTAAATATATTCATATATCTAAATCACTAATTATAATAGTAATAATCCAATAATTTTTCACTCGGTGGAAAAATTTGAAAATGTAATACAAGGTTCTTCATAAATTATAATAAGCGTAAATAAAAAAAAATACTTATGCATAAATACTCAATAATTTTTTACGAGGGTCTGAAGGTCGAATATTGACAAAATTTATCAAAATTGCGAAAATTTGCAAAAATATCTGTAGTTCGAAATTTATAAAAGTAATTTTTTTTTATATCTAAAATTTGAAAATTTAAAATAAAATTCCTCATATTATGTTTTTCTACTTCAATCAAAAATAAATTTACCGAAAGTCACATTTTTTTTTTGTTGAGCCTTTGAAGTTGAAAATCTTTACAACAATACCTAAATATTTACTCTTAAGTTAAAACGGTTTCTCATAAAACGATTTTTTTATTTTGTTGTTATTCAAAAACAAACAACCGTAGATATTTGACATTTTTACTAAATATTTATATTACACTGCAGTTAGAAATTTCTATTTGGTTTTACATTTTACTGAATTTACAAACGTTTAAATTGTAAATTTTGTGCTTTAGAGTGTAGAATTACAATAGTGTATGTAGAATTAAATACACACGGTTAATGGTAATAAATCTTTTTCTGAATAAGTATACGTTTGTATCGAAATTATAATGATTTCCTATTGCAGTGAGTTCATCATCAGACCACCATAGCTTGATAATATTTTTAATTCTAACAACTATATTAAATTAGCTATTGTTACTATTTTGTATATTTGTTATCATTTTTTTTTTTTTTTTTATTGATCTTAAAAACATCGGCTTCTATGGCCATTAGTTTGACATTAACTTAAAATTTGTTTACATAGGTATATTTAACTTATAGTATTGTATGGCTTAGATTAAGTTATATGGCTGTATTTCTTTTATGAATTGTAGTATGTTGTTGATTGATTGGGGGTCAGGTCCGAGCACTTCTCCGATTTGTTGTGATATGTGGTGTTTTTTCACCATATCTTCGTATTTTTGGCATTCGGTGATGATGTGTTTTACTGAGAAGTCCACTCCACACGTTTCGCATATGGGAGGATCATTTTTTTCCATGAGGTGCCTATATGTGATGAATGTGTGCCCTATTCGTAGACGATTTAGGATGGTTTCCTCTTTTCTCTTTAGTCCTGGGTTGTGCCATGTTTGTAAGTTGTTTTTTATTTGGTTTAACTTTGTATTCTGGTTAGTCCATAGTTTGAGCTATTTATGGTTTAGGACTTGTTTGATTTGTTTCTTTTTGTCTTCGTATGTGTATATATTGATAAATGGTGTGTCTGGAGAGGAGGCTGTTTTTGACGCTTCTAAGTCAGCTTTTTCGTTGCCTTGTATGCCACAGTGTCCGGGTGCCCATACATAGCATATATCTATCTCCTTGTTGTATGTTACGTGAGTTTTCTCTTGGATGAGTTTAGATATGTCTGATGGGTGTGTTGTGTTTTGGATTCCTGTGATGCTACTGAGTGAGTCGCTGTGTTATCATTTATTGCGTTGCATATGGAGTATAATCCACAATTACCATCTTAAAGTACATTTTCTCCTGGTTTATACGATTGGAGGAATATTGATATCGATTCATCGTGTTTATAAAGATTTAATTTAATTATTTTGTTTTTGTTTACATTACATTTTTTATGAAAGGTTTTTATGTCATTTATAGTTTTTGCCTGAAGAGGTGTTTTCCATTTATTTACTATTGTGTTGTCATTATTATGATAAATAAATAGCTTGTTATAGAATTTAAAAAAAAAAAATTTAACTTAAATTTTAAAAAATGAAAAAGGACACATACATCCGCAGGCAAATTTGATTGGTTACTATCAACTACCATTTAAAAACTTACGAGAAACCTTGTATTAAATTTGCAAGCTTTTTCACCTAGCGAACATTTTTTAGTCGATGTTTATAAAAAAGAAACTAGAAAAAATCGAAAATTTATTATTTAATTATAATAAATTTTGATAACTCAATCAAATGAATAGGTTTATTAAGAGTCTAGTCTCCACTGACCCGCATCCGTCACTTATCAATAACGTAGAAACTGTATTTATTGAAAGATAAATTGTGCGTTTGTTTGCTGGATTTATAGAAACTGCTGTACTGTACACAATAATATTGTTACGTAGTTATGACTAAATAAAGTCAACGACAATATTTAAATAGAAAATAGGCACTGAACCATAATATTATATTTCACGTGTTTGCAAAGGAAATCACGGCGTGAGTTGTCGGAAAAGTCATTATATAGTAGCCCATAGTGTATAATGTCCATTGCGATTGTGAATATTATTGTGTGTGCTGTGTATGATATAATATATACCTAGTCATATTGCCATATCGGTATTATATATTATTCATTGACGTCGTCATAATCGTGTTTGATATTATACATTTCATAAGATATTCCGTCCACGTGAAACACGAGTACAGTCGCAACACCCGTATATATAGTAATACACACACACACACACACTAAACATCGTCTGACTTTAGTCTCATCAAATCTTCACGTATTTACTATAATATATATACATCTACTTGTACTAACCTTTATCCACACTGCACCGGCACTCCGTCAGAATCGAAACGAAATAAGTACGCTTCACTGTAGCATATTGATTCCCACTCGCATTTTCGATTGTAAATTTTCGTTGTTTTACACACACACACACCTACACAAACTCACTACAGTACCACATATTTCAACCACTATGTTCCTATGCGCGTTTCGATATTGGATTTTGGATTTTTCATCTGTAATATATATTTTAATATTACATTATAAAGTTAAACAGTTTCACTGCACGCGGGCCGTCTGCAAAATAAAACTACCGACCAATAGACTTTAGACATTCGCGGTTTGGCACCTATATGGCTATATATATATATATATATATATGGGTGTATATATTATATATTATATTACTATAATTTAATATAATATATATTGTTATGTTCTTACTTTTGTCCAAGCACGATATGTGATTTCAAAATTATAATACTACAATACATTATATTCTGTAGACAAGGGCGGATCTAGGAATGGAAGGAAGGGTCGGTTCATAGAACTAGACACAAAGTATGCTCTCATATGATATTATAATACTGTTAAAGTTGTTATTATAATTACAGTTAAATAAATATAAATCAAGTACTTTCGTTGTATAAAAATAATACACACAACTGACCATTCAAAAACACAAAAAATATTGTTATTTATAAAGTTGAACCTTTTTATAAGTATAATAGCTTTGAATAGCTTATAATAGCTTTGATTAGGGGGAGAGAAATTAAGTATCTTGTATCTAAAGAACTGCGTTAGTGAGAATCTATATTTGAGCTCGTCGTATTATAATTATTGTCCATCATAAGTTAGACGAACGTTGATTTAAACCTTGGCAAGTTTTTCGGTACTGATCAATTGTGTATTACCATTGATTATATATAATTATTATACATGTGCAACTAGTGATATAATTATGTATAATATTGGTGAGTGTTTGTCGTAAACCATTTGAAAACCACGATAATTGCAATTTGTAACGATAAGTCTCGCCGGACTGTCCTGGTAGCAAAATGTTAGGATCAATATAACTTTTCTGTGAGTCCATTTGCAACAACAACTAGGTTTTTTCAAAATGTTCCACCGACTTAGTATCATAAATGTATTTTCTTCTAACTCGCTTATATTGTGCAGGGAAGCGTGGGATAAGATGAGTTCACGAGGTAAAATAGGACAATAGAATTTCTCCATTTTCAGTGATTATAATTTTTACAAAACGTTTAGAATTCGATGAATTTTCATAAAAAAAAAATAGTGAAATTAGTTGATATGACATCATTTAGTGTTTTTATATTTTCCATTCTTGATGAACTATTTAGTGAATATGTCTACACTATTTAAATTAGATATTTTTATTATTATAGGAATTCTAATTATACTAATTTTTTATTTAAATAAATGTTTGTGTAGTGTGTTGTACAACTTAAAAATATGTTTGGGTATAAAAAAATGCATTCGGGATCTGTCTCATTTTACCTCATAGTGTTGAATATTGATAAGATGTAACAAATGACAATTTTTCAAATAATGTTTTTATTTAAAATTTAAATAATATATTTTAAATCTTAAAAATGAAAAAATTTAAAAATAGGAACTGACTTATATTTCATATATAAATGAAGAGTATTTTTAAAAAATTCAACATAGATTTTAGTATAAGGAGTTTAATATTAGGCGTCTTGTCTTGTTCAAGATATCGTTACCTATTCTGTGCACTATATAGTATGTAAAATAATAACTGTATGTTATTTTTTTATATAGAGAATATGATTTTAATCATTTGTATTTTAAACATTTTTCCATAGCATTAATATTTCAATCAAGTATAATATTGATAAAGATAAAATTATGATATATTAAGTTATAATTCTTAACAAACTATGTAATACTAAAACTTTAAGCTGAACCATCGGCACGTTTTAATATTTTATGATTAGTCCGAAACTTACGATTAAGATTAATTTTAGACTATATTTTAATGCAAACAAATGGTGTGCATAAGAGAGAAAATATGATTATCAAAAAACAAATTTTAGCACCCTGGCTAATATATTTAACACTAACATACGTATTACACGTCACTATATGACGATATAATATGAAGATTATAAATTACAATATTATTATGTTACCATGTTTTAATATTGAGTCTTCTTTAATATATTTTTTTTTGAACACTAAAATATCGGTTCTGTATGGTAGTGTATACGACATTTCGTTCGATTGAAAGCAATTCGCCCGTAAATAAACTTTTTTTAATTATTGACTTTGTCCATAATAAGTAATTCACGTCGAACTATATTATAATATCTACAGTAACCGTCACAAGTCGTTAGTTATTACTTTATTAGTAACAAAAGTATAGATGATGGGAGATTTTTGTGTTAAAAGTCAAGAGAAAGAATAATTATTGTGTATGGTATCTCTTTATAGTCCAACACCGCAGCTTTTGTGTTTGAGTCATATATATATATATATATATTTATTAGTAATAATTGACAAATAAATAAATCATCATTAATGTCGAGTGTTGCATCGCGGATTGTAGTGTCGCTAATGGTGGACAGTATTGTTCATGCAATAAATAGTGATCATTCCATCAACACTGTCAAGGTAGCCGACTAAAACATTTCGTCTCGGCCTTATCCTTTGAAGCGACAATAATCCCGACGCACCCGTATACGATTCCGAGGATCACGAACGTACTGCTGTACACCAAAAACTGAAAAACACGAATAGATTCCAGAATTCAGATATTAGTTTACACCGTGCGAAGAAAATACTTGAGATAGTAAATAGTTAAGCATATATATATATGTGTGTGTGTGTGTGTGTGGCTAGTTCATTAATTCTTATTAACTGTTTGAAGTTAAAAGTCAGTATGCGGTTTGACCTAACTCGATTAAAATAAATGATTTGAAATGTCTTAAATGATAAATCTTAAATAAATCATTTTATACAACACTGTGCTTGCCATAACGCACTTTTATATTCTACTTTTATTAACACAACTTAGACTTGAGTATTATATTATTAAAGGTGTACATCATATTATTTTATTTATACCTATATAACATACTTTAAGATTTAATTGTGTAGTTGTTTTAATAATGTTCTATTAAATTTCCGGAAGTAGGAAATAGTTTTTGATGCAACATACAATAACTTATAACAAAGGAATTGATGAATGTGTTCTTAAACTTCATAAATCGTTTGAAAGATAGTTTGATATTAATACGATGGTGGCACTTGTAGCTGTACTATTGTACTCGTTGTATAGGTGGAGTGCAGACCAACGCGCCGTCACCATTTTCGGTCGTTTTTATGCATGTAGGATTGAACAAAAATAAAACATGACAGTGCTTTATGCTTGTTTTACGAAGCATTAATATTGTACAAGCACATATGAATATTAATTGTTACGATCCAAATAGTGATATTCGAGGGTAATATTCTATTGGCAATATTTATCACATCGACCACACTGCTATGGTTATTCCGTGGAAATCTAGCATTTTATACAGATGTTAATCAATCAGGCATTCTTAAATAAAAATATTGAACTAAAACTTTGTTTTTGTAATTAATTAGTAACAGCTTATAACCAAACATTCAAAATCCAAGTCTTACTATTAAAATTAATATTTCTTTTATCGGGGTGCTGGAGTGGTAGATTGCAGTCTATGATGTATCGTCATGTGCAGGCATCCATTGACAGAACCATAAATAAATTTTGGTGAGGTAAGCCGAGATCACAAGTTGTTGCTTATTGAGAACTAACTTTCTCAAAAATTTGAGTTTAAATGTTGATAGGTTGAGAGACGACCTGTTATACACAATACATGATAGCAGAACTCCTCTTCCCCCCCCCTCCCACCACAGACTAGCAACGGATTGTTATGAAATATATTATATAGATAGAAGTTAACTGTCAACTGATAACATTATAAAATATCTTTGAACTGTTTTGATATTGTTTATTCACGACTAGTATAAAACATATAGACAAAAAAAGACGATAATACATAAACATTATATGCCTTAAATGATTTTATACGTAACTGTGTGTGTATAATATTATATATGAATAAAAAATATAAGTCAATATCAAATATCATCTCACCCGAATTGGCAGAGACGTCCCGATGCATATCACGAGTAACGACGAGCACGTGGACAGAACAATACCCAAGAAAGCGTTGAATCCAAGTACCGAGGTATAGAAATCGTGTTTTAGTTGTTTGGCGATTTGTGACCTGAAACGAAAAGCGGGTAAAGTCGTATACATAATAGTAATAAATAATAAATACACATTCATATCTGTATAATTGAAAAAAAAAATAAAACACAAAATAAATAAATATATAATACACAAAATCAAATGATTATACATATTTAAAGCTATACATTGGAAATTCCAACATCATTTTTCAACAATACTTGAAAGTATCTACAGCAAGCCAATAAAACAACTATTATCTATTCTTTAGAGTTTGTAATTGATTTTCTAAAAATTTAAAATTTTTGTTTTCGTGACATTAAATGCAGTGCTAGTGCAAAAAGCAGAATTTTAATAGGGAGGTAGATACGTCAATAACGAATGTTTAACTTTGCAAGAAAGTGTGGCCTTCCACAGGATACATATAATTATTGTTATGTATTATATAATTTTTTATAATACATAATTATAATATCATATACTCACATGGCGATGACGAAAATGGATTGCACTATCGTCTCGAAGCAGATGTACATAAAGTACACGACAAGGATGTTTTTCGAATAGTAGCCTAGGGACAGGAGCAATGCGAGCGCCAGAGAACTGAAAGCCAAGAACGTGTATCCGCGATCATTCCAGTTCATGTTCACCTTGCCAATTTGATAAGTACTAATCGCCGCTATATATATATATACATAATTATATATATAATTAATATATAGTGTTACGTACCAAGTGTCAATAAAAAATAAAGAGGTTTTGGGCCACGTGAAAATATAAATTATACCGATATGGTGACTCTTAGGGCATAGGACATAGGTGCATGAATATATGTAAAGAAATATGCAAACGCTAGTGTAAGGTAGCAATAGTTGATATTTGACAAATAGTAAATGATTTCAATCTTATAGAATATACGTAATTATAATGTTAGTAATAACGCAATGACTATATAATAAAAATAATATAACTAATAGCGATACAAATAATAACAAAACGGCTTATAGCTGACTCACGCAACCAGTTGTGCGCGATCAGCTGGTAGACGATGGAGGTAGTGATGAAGGCGATGACGGAGGTGGTGATGAATATTGATATTAATGCGTATAAGAACGTGACCACAAACTCAAGGTAAAAGTGGATTTGTATATATATTATTTTGTAAATGGATTGTGCTCATAGCGCGTATGGGGACGCGAGCAATGCATAAAAACGATACCGTCGAATGGCATTTAATATAATGTAATATAGGCCTTTGCTGCGACCATGCATGAACAGCTCCAGTGTTGAGACTGGTTTTGTTTTTAAAAACGCGTTCAATGAACACCGTTGGATTATATAACAAATATAAATAACTCTCGCATATTATCTGATATCGGAGTGTGCGTAACATATAGATATTGATTTGTGACTGGCAGTATGACTACCTATAGTCCGATCTACTTTTAATATGGGAAATCGTTTAGGTTACTACCATGCCCGGTTTTGAAAGAGGGGGGGGGAGGAGACGAGCGATTTTCCCATAGACAGTTCTCTATCCAGAGAGAAAGAGATGACGCCCACAATCGAGGTCCGCGTTCAAACTGGCGACGGTGCAGATCGCCGAAAGTTTAGGTCCCCGTCGACTTATAATATTGTATAAGATATAACACGGGAAAAACAGTAAAATATAGTAATATCTATACTGTTCTTTATGTATATATACAAATAAAATCATTATATATATAAAAAAAATAACCAATGGGTAAAAAAAGTTTTATAAAAAGACTACCTATATAATATATGGGTGGAGACTTTGATTGCCTAAGGATCTATAAAAGGTCGGTTTACTATCATATTTTCTGCATATCTCCAGGAACGCCTAAGAAATCTTTTAAAACGTTTCCCGGGTGTGCGTCAGAAATGTTGATAGACTACCGTGCAAATTTGAACTAAATGTAACACGTTCGCATTGCACCCGAGTACCAATATACTAGTATATAGAACTAGCAGAACGATTATATTATGCTGTGTAACTCATTGAGGCAAGACAATCGTTTTAAATATAAAATTAAGTTTTATTCTGTTTGTTTAATTGTAATTAGGAAAGTATTATTATTCAATACGTGAATGCAAACAATCGTCAATTATTGTATATGTATATGGTATATAGCCATAAAGGTGCGTATTGTACACGATTTGTATACAACAATTGCCTATTGTCGTCCACGCTCTAACTAATAATAACTATATCACTCCGCCACTGAATTGAGCGGAAGACGAACTAGCGGCGTGCTGCACTGTTGTCTATAATAATAATTATTATCGCCGACCGCTATACTCCCACACCCACCACACAATTATAAATTATAATTAATCGGAACACTTGTATATATTTCCACGATATATGATATGCGTCGATATTAATAATTCTCGTCGTTTGACCGCGGACGCGATTCTATTGCCGGGTTGCGCATAAACAATCGCTAAACATTTAATGAATCCATTGTGAGCTAATGATCCCTTGAATATTAGCGGTCCCTTTGCAATTTACGCAATAAATAATTGTGCACAGCACAGGGGCTCTAATGTTATACCCGTGTTTTATTCGCGTTTGTGTTTAAACAGTTGGCATAGCTCATCTACGAATTCGGCGGACACGACTCTCCAATAGTCAAATCGTCTTAAAATATATTAGTTCGGCTCGAATAGTCAGACCGTTTACTTATCATTGCGACATTGGTATATGCGTTTCGCAAGTGTTTAAACGGTTTATATTTTATACACAAGGGCAAATAATTACATTTTATTTTTGACCAAAAACTGCGCGTTGACTTTATTAATAATTGCCTATCAGTTAAGGGTTATATGCATTTTATAATATTATCGCATATAGTAAATTTTTTAGATTTTAAGCGGAGCGATGAATGTATTGATTTTACAATGTTGTGTGCTTTTTTGTGTCTGCGTACACGATAAGTAGTCGAAATAATGCTTTGATTTTCAACTTCAGTAATTTTTCTAGTGTGAAAGCGAATCTTATTGTTGTATTCAAAAGATTAGAATTAAAAATTTCCAAGTACTTTTTAAAGACATTTTAAGTTCTAAGTTTGACGAAATTAGATATTAATATAGATTACATTATGTATTATTAGCTCATAATTAAATGTTTAGTTAATGTTTATGTAACTCGGCAATAGAGTATTATAGATTCGTATTTATTGTCGAACGATGAGAATAATTTATTAAAATTGTGCGAGCGTGTGAATGTAACAGTCGATGATAAATATATAGTCACTCACCGCTGCAGGTTTATCTTCCGCTCAATTATTGACAGGAAAAGTAATAGTAATTACGGCGTGAATGGCAATATTATAATAAAAATCGTGTACTACTAATAATAATACGTACATATATATATATGTACAGTCCGTATCATCTATAACGACGGTCAAGGGACCGTAAAATATACCTCGTTATAACCAGATGTTGTTATAACCAAATTTTATTTATTTTTTTTTTATCAATATATTATACACTCAAATTTTACTCGTACAATGAATTTTTAAACCACACAAGTATATTTTTTTATTATACTTAGAATTTAAAATATTGCTTACATCATACATTTTTTTTTTATATAGTTATACAATTTAAAATATTGTTTACATTATTTTTTTTTTTATTATTATCGTATATATTTTTTTACATTTTCTATTTTATACAATTATTTTAAGAAGTCAGTGATTTTTAGCTGTTTTGATTTATCATTTAATAGCATATTTTGTATAGTGAGTTTTAATGAATTAAAATTTTGATTCAAGTCAATATTATTTAGTAATGAAAAATTAACAATATTTTCTAGTGATTTATACGCTTCGTCTACGGTTAAATAATCTTTATCTTCGTCAATTATTTCCTCTTCTTCTTCTTCTTCATTTGGTTTGAATATTGTATTCACTATGTTTTCGTCAATTAATATTCCTGTTGTAGCTACCTCAGTGTCTATATCTACAAAATTTTCGAAGTTTGGGTAGTCAAAATTGTTTTCTTGAATGTTTAAACAAATAGAAGAACTTTGTACTGTAGTGAGAAATCTCGCATGAGAAAAACAATTTTTTATAGTTTCTACTGTTATTTCATTCCACGATTGAGTTAACAACAAAATAGCATCTAAGACATTTAATTTGGTTTCTTTTTTGTGTTCAATATTATCAATCATTTTGAGAACTAACAATTTTCTAAATTTTGTTTTGAGACATTTTATGATCCCCTGGTCCATTGGTTGTAATACTGATGTGCAGTTTGGGGGTAAAAAAACTAGCTTAATACAATGCAAACCATTTAACTTGGTATGCGATGGACAGTTATCTACTAATAGTAAAATCTTTTCTCTCTTTCTTTTTAGTTCACTGTCCCATTTTTGTAAAAATCTATCCCATAATTCAGATGTCATCCATGCACGTTTATTTGCTTCATAAATCACTGGCAAAGATTTAACACTTTTAAAACAACGTGGTGTTTTCGATTTTTCTATCACAAAAAGTTTTTTTTTGATGTTCCGGTCATATTAGCACACACAAGTACGGTTAACCTCTCTTTAGACATTTCCCCCCCCCCCCCCCCAGAACAAGTCTCGCCTTTAAATTTAAAAGTTTTGTCAGGTAGCATTTTAAAAAATAATCCTGTCTCATCACAATTATAAATTTCAGCGTCATCATATCCCTCGCGCAATTTTGGCCAAACCATCTCCATCCATTTGGTTGTTTTTTCAAGGTTTACACTGGCAGATTCTCCATTAACTTTAGAAAAAGTAATATTGTGTCTTACCCGAAACCGCTGAATCCACGATGAAGAACATGAAAAATTTTTACCCAATAGTTTTTGCTAAATCGTTTGCTTTCTCTTGTAGAATCGGTCCATTAATCGGTATATTGAAACTTCGTTGTGTTTTAAACCATTTTAATAAAACATTATCAATATCTTCGTGATCACTAACACAAATTTTTTTAACGTTATATCTTTCGCACTCGAATTCTCGTTTTATTTTATCACGATTTTTCCATATTGTAGATATCGTAGAATGGCTTACACCAAATTCAGTTGCAATATTACTGTTTTTTTTCATTATTCTCCAAACGAAAAATTATATGCGCTTTTTCTTCGACAGAAAAATTTTTTCGCTTATTTATTTTAACGTTTTAATGAAACACGTTCAACGGCACTAACATAACTAAAATATCAAACCAATATTTGTAGATTTGTGGTAATATTATCTCATTATATGTACTATAATGTGTGTAATGTTGACTTTTATCTCGTTAATAGCTTAAATGCTATTTTAAAAAGTATGAAATCAGCTAATATAGTAATACATTACAGAATAACTATGTGAAGATAGTAGATACCCTATCTGTTGGTAATTACACCAATATTATTAGACAATCATTTGTGAAAAAAAATAATATACAGTCGTTATATACGATTAAAATGTGTGTTGCGGACCGATTTTTAAGTCGTATTAGCCGATATTGTCGTTACGTCCATGTCGTTACAACCAGTATTTTGTATGTTAAAATAAACGGAATTTTGCCGGGTACTTGAAATTAACGTCGTTATACCCTATATGTCGTTACGACTGGCGTCGTTATAGATGATACGGACTGTATATAATAATAATAATTGACGAATATATTGTATTCTCAAAATAAATAATAATACAATAATATAATACTTTCCTACTGTTTGACAAACTAAATAAAATAAAGGACTACCTAATACACTAGTAGTTTATATATATTTTAAAACAATTAATTTACTTTAAAGAGTTACACACCAATCGTTCTACTCGAGTTATTGGTACTCTAGTACAATATGAAAATCTTAAATTTAGTTCGAATTTGCATAAACATTTATCAAAACTTCTGTTAGAATTCTAAAAGTAATATAAACAAAATTGTATCAGAAATTATAATAATAAATCTAACTTTTATATAGATCTTTAGCAATCAGTAGGTGATTCGATAGTCTTTTTACACAATTTATTTGTTTTACTATTTATGTTTTTTCATTGTATATTTATATATATATATTTACATAGTTTTGCGTAAAAAATGCAGGGAATCTGTACGTGAAGTATTTTTGTTAAACCTATTCAATTTGTTCGCAGTTTCGGATAGTATATTTTTTAATTTTTATATGTATCTCGTTAATCATAACTTATATTATATAATATGAGAAATTTCGATCAAAGTGAAAACAAAATAAATATGATACATATTATACATATATTTTACTCACCACACATGGTGGCAAGAGAATTGACCAAACCGTTCAGCAACATGTGTTCATCGTCCGATTCATCTGCGATGTACGTGTACAAAATATTTACATATAAATTCGTCTGCGGGGAAAGCCAAAAAATAAATGAAATTACATTAAAGATCATTATGCAGGGATTAGGTAGTAATAATTATAATTAACATATATCATATAGCGTGTTCAAAAAGCTTATAAGTGCATATTTGTTTCCAACCTTTTTTTAACACTGTACATAGATAGTTATAAGTACGAAATATTTTATTTAAAAATTTCACCCTTCTTGAAATATTTTTATTTTTATTACTTTTGTAATAATATATTTCTAAGTTTCTTGGAGTTATAATTCACAACTAAATGGTCAGGCTGCATGACTAATTATAATTTATAATTAACTTAAAAGTTCTAACTGTAATATATACACCAGCCTTCAATAAAATAAATAATATTTTTTATTTTCAAAATATTTTATAGTTTATTTTTCTTGGTAAAGTAGTATGTTTGATAATACGCTTTATGTATATTGCCCTTCCGTGCAGTATAGAAGAATATAATATAGCAGTATCGTCTAAAATATATAATATATAATTTAATATTCTATAAATTTAAAATTTGTATTGTTTCGAACTAAAAACAAACCTTTAAAGTTTATATGTGCTATAGTCTTAAAGATAATTATACTAACGGCTTAGGTCATTAACATATTATATAATAATTATAAAATAACTATGAAAATGTTGAAGTATAAAATTTATGTAGTTTTGTGAAATGAAAATTCTATACTATATAGTATAATAATTAATAAAGTATTGCAAGTTAACTGCCTTGTATATCATATATGATACACGTCAAACTTTCAATTATTGTGCTTAATATTTTAAGAATACTTGCCAATTTTGTCTTGAGTATATCATATGTGATATTCAAAAAATTTCCATATTTTTCATTTGTTTATATCTAGGGAATTTTCTATGCCATAAACTTTAATAAAAATTTGAGTATCATATTAGGTACTCAGCCCAGGTTCATAAAACTTCTGAGTACATAATGATATTCAAAAATTGGTAAGGCAGTCAATTTGTTAAGAAAATAAAATCTTTTAGCTTTCTTGATAGAACTTTTTAGATAAAAAATGAATGCATTATTATTATTATGTAACTAGTAATAAAATGTCTAAAAATTAACTTTGAAGCATTTATTTAACATGCAATATTGAAATTGTATAACGTATTGTGTATTTGTGTATAAAACACTTCTATTACAATTTTCATTTAAGTGAAAATGCTGTGTTTGCTTCAAAAGTTTAAAATTTAAAAATTAATTATATTTTTTTTTATTTATTACAAAGATGAAATATTTCAAAAAAAAAAATATATATTTTATGATAACTAAAAACCATATCTTTAGAGTATAATAATATGATGCTGGTATAATTAAAAAAAAATAATAAGTATATAATTATACTTGCGTGAATCCGGCCATAGCTATGGTGTACCAAATTGACCACATCAAAACCGTACGGTCCACGTATGAATGTCTGAAGTCACAGAAGCGATTGAACAGGATCACAGATGGCACGATCTGAAATTTGAAAGTATACAAATTATTGAAATAAAATAATACGTCTCGTATATTATATCTACGGCCAATATTTTTTTATAAAATGACACCTATTAGTGTCATATATGCGATCTACCAACGTTAGTAGTGATCTATATAACATTTTTTGTCAACGTCTAAATATAAGTTATATACCTAATGCATGTTACACGCAAATGTTGTAAAACTTAAACGAAACATTAAATGATTTATTTTTCAAAAATTATTGTTAACATATATTATTTAATATCTATATTACAAGTCAATCGTTAATGTTTAAAAAAATTAACTACGTTTTACTTATTGTATAATATAATATTATATGGTAAGAAAAAATGTTTAAAGGAAAATTATTTTATCTTTGCATGCGATTTACAGTTTAAACGCATTAAACTTTAAACGGTAAAAATATTAAACCTAACAATTATAGGCGTAAATGCTAATTAACATCAACATAATCAAGTTATATATTTATGATAAATTATATAAATTAAATTACTAAATATATTTAAAATCATTATTTAAATTCAAACCAGGCTTATAAAAACTGCAAATCCGTACCTATTGAATGAAGTAAAAATAACAGATTTATTATACAAATACGTTTTGAAATACAGAGAATTCAAATAACAATTTTTAATTTACACATATAATGATTTGCATTTCACAGTTCTGAATTATTAATTACATTTTCAATATTTAATAATAACATTTGTAGCTTCTCATGGCTACTTGCATAAAAAAAATCCATGACTAGAATGGATCACATACAACATCAAAATATTTTATTAGTGGATAGATAATTTATTCTGGTAGATTGGATATAACTCTAGTCTTAAAACCGATCTTCAAGGTTTGCATGTATATTTTATATCTAGAAATTCGAATTTATAAATTTAAACAAAATAAATGTAGGTACGTTGAATTTATCTATACCTATAATATATGGGTCAATATAATAATAAAATAATAGTTTAAAATAAATTTCTTAATTTAATTAACACAAATACAGCTAGACATTAATTGAATTTTTAGTCACGGAATTTATTAATGCAATCTTTGTACACTTTATCCATTGATTAATCGGAGAGTTTTTATTTTGTCCAAAGTTGCCTGAAACTAGTACCTATATTGCTAAATATATGGATGTATATTATAAGAGGCAGTGACGATGTGACTATATAATATAGATACTGGGTCTACGAGTAGTATATATACTTTTCAAAAATGTTCGACTGTTCGAGAGTTATATAATGAGGACTATTTGTATAAATTATATTGATACATTCTTTACTCATATTTATAAAAGTGTATTTTTTCTGAAAATAGTTTTCATCTTTTCCACCAGGTTTCTAAATTTTAAAACTTTAAGAAGAGCTCTTTACATGTTTGTGTAATGAAAATTAATTTATTAAAGCTCTAAGCATTAATTAGTTAGAGCTACGGTTTTTATAACACTCCAATAATATATTTCCGCTTATAATAAATACTAACTAACAATTATGATATAATACATTTTCATAATATTGTGTTTAATTGAAATGATTGGTTTTATACTAATAATTAGTTTCTTAGTGTCTTCTCGGGATAGGTAATGTTTTAAATATAAAAGTTTTAATAAACTAATTTGTGAGTGATTTCTAAAATGTTGAATGTAGAAACGTGGGTGAGAAAGGAAAAACAACACTTGAGAGAACTAGAAAAACTACTAATCTTGATGCTAGTCTTATGCTAAAATTGAATGGTTGTTTTCGGACAAAAACTTTACCACCCTGGGGATATGACACTGTGTGCAAATGATATTTGAGTGCTTACGTTTGGCGTGTCGGTTTTTCCGGTTGATGAGTATTTGGGTATGCCTGTGTCTTGGATGGCCGAATTTGAGAAACCATCGCTACGGTCGTCTTCCACGTGAACGAAAGTTTTGCTGTTTCCGACGGACGGTAAGAAGCACGCCCAAACAGTCGCAAATGTCATAACTGGAGAAATAAAACAGTAACGTCTGTATCTAATATCACTACACGATAACAGCAATGCAGACTATGAATATAAGTGACGTAATTAGGACCATTTTGTGAGAGGGGAGAGGGTGATATGTATATTTCATATTTGTCACGAGGAATAAAAAACAAACATTATTATATCTCATGATATTTATAAAAATGTATAAGTATTTACTATGCTTTATATAGATATGCATCAATATATCGTGCTTAGAATAAACTTATCATACTATATGTTATCAAAGTTCACTGGATAATCTCAACCAGAAGAAACGAGATACTAAAATCTTTAACACAAGACTTAACATGTTAACCTATAATAGAAAACATGTGATCTAAAGTTTATGACGACAAGTCTAAAATAATTTATATACCAAAATAATTAATATTATAAACTAAAAAAAAGTTAAAAAAATAAAAAAAAAAAATGTTATAGAGGGTGATACTGATATGATATATCACTCACATCGCCCCCTGTAGTTACGCCACTGATGACTATATTATATAATAATAATATGAAGCTAGGTTTGTGTGTGTGGATTATTGTTGGTGGTAATATGTTTTAGAAAATGTATTACAGAAATGTTGAAAATAAGTAAAATACAATATGTAGACATTATTTTTTCGGTCATTTTGTTCATGCGTTCTTGTGTAAAGCACCAATAAATACACATATTCTGAGAATATAATATATTTGTAAGAATTTTTCCCCCATCGGCCGGGTTTGCAATCAGAAGTCGCTTGTGTATTGAGTAAAAAAAAATACAAAAAAATAAACCACTTCGAGAACCGTACAGACGAGGCTGTAATAAGGCAGAGCGGAGTAATTGCGACCGCCGAAATAGACCACCAGTTGACCCAGGAGGCCGGCCACGCACGTGCCGCTCAGCATCCCGGATTTTGCAAACCCCGTGGCTATCTGATAGTGTTCTTTGTCCTCGATCTTGGAGTACAAGTAACCGTAATAAGCCATCTCGATGCACGCGAACAGCGACAAGCAGACCTCTGTCACCTGTTGGACACATGTACACATATGGTCGTATAAGTAGGTATATATATGTATAAATAAATTAAAATGTATAATATTTTTTTTATCGAATTGGTAACTGCTAATCCGAAGTCTAAAAATATTTAAATAGGACTTTATTACCTTAGCCCGATTTACCAATTCATTTTCCATGTGTTTTAGATTGTTTATCCAGTTAATAACGCAAAAATAATGACATGTTCACTACTATATTATTGTTCAACAAGAATGATATAAAACTGTGTAAAAATGAATGGTATTGTCCTAAATATTCCACCACCAAACCATGTTTTTGAATGAAATATAACGACTAAGATTTTTGGCTTCCAAAAATTAAAATTCTGTTATTTCTTGAACCACTATCAGCCAATAAAAACGTTGTTCTTCTAAATCTTTAGATGGTGAAAATGTTTTATATGTTTCGGGAATCTGTGATGAAATCAGATTCTTTAAGAGTATTTGGGACAGCTTTTATTATATATTTGGCGTTGTCTTTGAACGGGGGACCATTAGAACTCATCTCGTTAAACAAATACATAAAACCATTTTTGACTAAAAAGTTTTCATACATCATTTGATTTTATTAGTGAACAAGAGATCATTTCACTTCGCTGCCAAACACTACAATGAAAAATAAGAAAAAAATAATCAACATTTTCTAGCAATGATGATAATGTATACGCTTATTATCTCTGGTGAAATCGGATAAATATAATAACAGTACGATTATGATTAAAATATTTCTATAGTCCTACGTCAAAATGACCTTGCCTAAATGTCCCATCCTCTACATAATATATATAAAAATTGAAAATTAAATGTACCTATATATACTTTATTGTATAAATAATATGCATTGGCAACCAACAACAACTCAACTTTCACAAAACTATTGTCTCGGGAAAACATTTTTTCTGTTACTCTGGTACTGAAATTAATTATTTAAATATAGGTACCATATTATTATAGCCTATAGGAGCGGACTAGGAGGTATGTGGCCTAGTATTGTACAATAATAAACTTATAGTACCTAATAAGTAATAATATAGTATAGCGCCACCCCTCTCCTTAGCTGAAATTAATCTAACCTGTCCATGATTTTAGTAAACAATTTGACGTTTTAAAATATTATATTATTGTAAGACATATTTTCTCAAGTATAAATACAAAACTTCTTTGATTATTCAAATCAATAGGTGTTCTTTCAGGAGCCAACTAGGCATGTGTGCAGATGGGCAAATTCTCACTGGGCCATACCTCATATTTAGATTTTGAAGCCGATGCCTAATATGTAATATTACCAATTAAGTCTATTATTTTATAATAATAAGAAGAGGCCCCCCGCTGGCTTTTTGTTTTTAACACTATAATATGTCATATGCGCCTCATTATAAATATGTCAAAATATAGGTACAGTGTACACGGAGTGCCGCCATTTCATAAACTTATTATACGAATTATACCATTATTTGAAACGTGGTGGGCGAATTGACCAGATTGACGTATGCCACCATGCCCAGCATCCCGTTGAATATCATCACCGGCTTGTATAGCAAGTAGTCGGACAACAGGAACACCAGAAATGAACCGATCACTCCGAAGTATATTCTGATCGGCGTCAATACATCGGAAACCTAAATATAACAGTAACACAACCGACATTATGATATTATAAATCTGTGGACTTACTCGGGATTTGTTCGAGATCAGTGAAAAAAAAAAACAAATCCAAGCTTAACCGTTTCGTTATTTGCCGATGCAGTGGCTGTTACTTTGTAAGATTACGGTCGTATTATATAGATGCTAAAAAACTAACATCGTTGCACTACATTATATATAACGTAATAATATGCAATACAAAATTTTTCAAAAGGCTTCATACGATTCCAAATATTCATATTTATTTTAAAAAAAGAAGATACAGGAATGGCCCAGTGGGTTAAAGTAGAATATTATATTCTTAAAATAATCAAGTTTTAATTAGTTTGCTTACAAGTGTCTTCATCCAATTACGAATTTATATAACTCAGCAATTGTTAATCGCAGGTATTTTCTACCATTTAAAGATGTATGACGGCAGTCAGTGGTGGTCAAATAGAACATTTGTAAGCAAATTGTATTAAAATTTGATTATTTTAAAAATATGTTTTATTTAACCCCAGTATAATATCTTATTTATAAAATAAATATGAATTTTTGAAATCGGATGAAATCTTTTGAAACACCTACATATTTTATATACTATTGTTATGTGCGTCTAGATTACGAGGATTTTTGATTTAGGGAAAAAATAAAATATGTACAATGTACATCTTAACATCCTACCAATATTATTATTATTTTTATAGAGTTTTTATTTTAATGACGCCGTACCCGCATATAAGTTGTCTCTGTCTTACATATCTTCTAACATGACATATCTACATATGGGATTCTTACTACAGCTCATTTGTAGTTAATAATAGAGCACATTTACATATGATAGAACTTGTAGAGGAGAATATGAACTGTGCTCGAGCAAAGAGTTTTTTTTATCAAATATTTATTTTGAAACGTGTCATATTAATTTAAAATGTTTAATTAGATACTCAATTACTAATAAATCATAATAAAATAAAAATATGAAAAAAAAACTCTTCGCTCGAGCACGGTTTATATTCTCATTTACAAATTCTATCATAAGTAAATTTGATTTAATATTAACTATAATTAATGAGCGCTAGTAAGAATCCGGAACATAGATTCGTTATGTAATAATGCGTGTGTAAGACAGATACAAAACATGCGGCTGCGATATGGGATGTCGTAAAAACTCGTACTATATTCAGCCCGATGTTTTTCAAAAATAACTTCGTTCAGAAACTGAAAATCAATTTCGGATTTAGACGCAAATACTGTAACGATTATATAATCACATATTTTTTTTTTTCATAAAATTGGATACGAGCGTGGTGCCGTCTTGTCGATGACGGGAAAAAAAAACGCTTGACGTACACCGAATTTTGCGAATTAAAATATAAATAAATATGTTTATAATATTTCAATGTCTGTCATTGCTGTTATATTTAATATTATTCTGGTCCCGCTCTTACGTAGTATTTTGTAGTCTATACATAGTATAATACGCTGACGCAATAACAATGGTTTTCGAAATCTCATTAACGATTCGGGTAGATTCCGTTTGTTTCGTCACGAAAGCTTAATACTTCCACACGATTCATTTTGTTATTTTCGCACGCTCTTTTCTTTTTGGTTTTTTCCTTCCGCTTTCAACACAAAATACGATATAGATTTTTTTAAATTAAGAAAGAATGGTTGTGGTTCTTTTTCCTTTCTTCCGTTCGACGATTTTGGCTTTGTTTATTTACATTATATAGAATTGATTTTACCACAGTCATATTATATACGTGACTTTTGTTTGATTTTTCCAAAACTGAAAATACTTAATAATTCAGAAGTGACACGCGTGCGTTGGAAACAGAAAAAAAAAGGTCTTTGGGTTTGTTTAAATTATCGATTCGACGAATTTCTACAGAATAATAATACAATGTATTAATCGAAACGAAAATGATTTTTAACAGCTACATCAATAAGTCAAATATTTTTCAGCCGGACGCATGTGAATTCCACCGATTTTTATGTAGTCGATTTTAAGATTGGATTTATTATATAGAAACTCTAACAGTGCATTCGTATGTGTGTGTATGCACAACAAGATTTGTGTAACAACAGATTGAACAAAGTATAGAAAACTCCAGTGTAAACTGATGTACCGTAAGAAATTTGTGTTGAGAAAGGAGTCTTAATAATAATATAGATATGAGATTTCATTTTGAGAGAAATATGTAATATAATATAGTAGGAAAAACTTCAACTTGAACAAACAACTTTCGAATAACTTTATTATGATATTGACTAGGTACATAATGTTATTCAAATAAACTCGCGAGGGATTTTGAGTGTACAGTGTACACTATTATATATAACAATATGGTAACAATACCATCGATATTTTTAAATCACAAATCATAATATACCTTGTATTATGTTTATTACATTATTCGTTATAGTAGTAATAGTTAAAACCAGTGTAACGGAGAAAATTTACTTCAGTGATATTTTAACCATCCTGGGTAAGATTTCACTTTAGGAATATTTAAGCCCGTCAGGAAAATTTACCTCTAGTACCGAAAGGTAAAATTTAACTGGGTAAAAATACATAATTCCACCGACTCAAATATCATAAATTAAATATTGGGTGATATTTCCACACGCAATCCACATATTATTACTCATACTATAGTCATATAATTGTATTACTCATGATCAGTATTGTGGCGAAGGGTAAATTGAGTAATTTTGGAGAAAGGATTTTTCGAGCTTTTGGGGGTGAGTATCATTTTTTAGAATATTTAAAATAAACATAAACGCAGTTTAGGTATTCATTAACATAGTTTATGAACAGTTCATTACGTTTTGTAATATAGACTATTGTATTATAGTTATTATTTATATAATTATTTAAGTATTAAAATATATATGTTTAAAAATGGTAAAAATGAGGTAAAATGTGATTTGAAAAACGGTTAGTAACTTTTGACATCTTGACCACTGGTAACTGAATTGTAGTGGAGGAAGGGGTTGGGTCCGGTGCAGTGGTTACAGAATTGGAACTGCCTCTTAATGATGACGTCCAGTTCGTCACGTCATTGATTGATATCCACATACGCGTAAACTATTCAAATATGTGTGTATAGTCTAGTCTTTAGCCACTCGGTGGAAGTTTACTCATTGAAGTGCTTATACGCAGCAAAACTAAGTCTGAGTGGTGAGTGCTCACAAATTGCATAATAATATGATTAATGATTATTGTATCTGTGCGCAACAGTAGACCATCGCAAATAGTCTCAAACTGCATTTTAGTAACGTATTTTTTTTTAATGTACAATTGACTACATTTTTTTTTATACACTTATTGCTGTTCCGTCAATCGTTTACTGTTATCAAACAAAGACAACGTTGTGCACGTATATATGATAATATTGATTTGCGTACGTATTATGCGAGAGAAATTCGAATATCAATATGTATAATATATTAATATATTATAGTTCTTTATGTATATTTAGCTACTCTGTGGAAGTTTACTCATCGAAGTGTAGACTTAGTACCATTGATAATATAAATGGAAAAATCTACGAATGGAAACTTAGTCTAAGTGCACATACATTTCATAATATTATTATCGTATTGGACCGCAACGATGAACATCGCGATACGCTGCAAATAATTGAAAACTCTCTCAATAACGTATTTTTTAGTATGAGAATTTGTTTTATCTTTCCTACAATTATTACTGTTGCATTAAGTGTTTTACTATTATTAATGTCGGGCAAACATAACTAAAAAAAAAAAATAATATAACTAGAAGGGTTAAATAAGCTTGAACAAGTTTTTAAATACCTAGGTGGATATACATTTAGTTGTGAATGATGTTAAAAGTTGATTAAATAAATTATAATGACTTGAACCCGATTTCATTTATTTATTCAGTTTATCAAACTACCGCGAATGTGAAATTGTACATTTTTTTTTTTTTATTGCGTAACAAAAAATTAAAGTTAATACCTATACTTTAATCATAAATTGTAAGTAAACATATTAACCCTACTTGGCACGAGAAACATTTCAAATTTTCTGCAGTAAATCGATTCAACTAGAATGTTTACAACAGTAGTTGTTACTTGTCCTTTTAACATAATATAACAAATGCCCTATACTTGCTGGCGTTCATACTTAAGTGGATTGTGGACGTGTGTGTGTGTTAATAGCTGTTATTTACCTCGTCCAGTGTTGCGTTGACAGACGGTCCAGTCAAGTATGCAGTCAAAAACGAATCCATCGGTCGTATTTCCACCATGAATGTGAAAACGGTGACCATGACCGTTATGAACTTCCAATGATCCATAGTGACGACGGCTGTGCTTCTATTCGACTCGGATTACTGCACCCTCAAAACCACATGCAGGCCTTTGTTTATTTTGAAACGTTTGTCTTGCGCTAACGCCTGTGCGGATATATTTACACTCGTAATGTCGCGATATTCAACACACGACACAAACCGATACTGAAGGGACAAGAAAACGATATAGTTGTTATAGATTAATATAAATTGAAAACGAATCACGCATTTACATTAATCATGCATTTGTATTATAATATTTTTGTGTCGATTGCCTATTAGAATATTTAAAAATAATAAATATATAAATATGTTTTTGTAATAGATTTTTAAATTATTTTTGTGAGCGAATACCGGTAGGTATCTACTTCTCTCGCGTGAAATTAAAAACATCAAGGTCGTCGAATCCTAGGTCGTAAAAACGTATATTATAGGTTCGGCATAGGTATTGGACGTTACTGGTCGTTGCGCGGTGAAAATAAAAGATATTATGCTGTAATTCGAGCGAATGATATTTTTGTCAATATATGACCTACTGACCATTGTAATCCGCGTAAGTATTTTTTTTTTCAAAACTTTTTTTTCGTTCTATCGAGTTGCACGTTTATACGTATATGTAATGATAACATATATATTATCATTATTATTTTTATTATTATTTTTTTTTTTATATTATAAAAAGCATCGGCTGCTTGGCCATTGGCTGACATTTGTTTACAGTAATTTAAATATTAATTTAGACAGAAAATGAGATACATTAACTACGTAATTATATTTATAATATATTTTCAATATTTATTTCTTTTAAGAAACTCGTCATGTTCTTGATAGCTGTCTCGTCCTGTCCTAGGGATTGGCTGAGGAATTTGGGGATGTTGCATATGTTTTTGACTGTTTTTGTTTGTCTGCATTTAATGAGTAGATGTTTCACTGTAAGTGCAACTTCACAGGATGCACAAATGATTTTTTCCTCTTTATTCATTGAATGTCCATGAGTGAGTCGGGTGTGGCCTATTCTTAGTTGTGTTAGATTTAATTTTTTTTCTGGTAGGATTAGTTCCATTTTTCCAGCATTCGGTGATCAGTTTAATTTCTATTTTTATTATTATTATTACTATTATGAATAATATAGATTTTGTTAATATTGTACTTAGGCATTATACAACACGTGTGCTTTTTTTCATGCTTGCAATATCTTTATCAAATAATGGAAACAAAATGTACATTATTTAATATTTATTAATAATTTATATCATGTAATATTTATTGTTTAGAATGTAATATCTACCTATTTGTTTTTTACTTATTATCTCTATTCTCTAATCTTCTTTCTCATAAAATTCTAAACTTAATGTTTTCTTTTTCCAAAGAAAAAATTTATTTTTTGTATTTTAAATTTTTTCCATTACAATCTTTCATTAAATAGCATTTTGGTAATTTGATTTTTTTTTTATTATAGTTGCTTCAGCTTATGTTTTATAAAATGTATTTTTTAACCATACTTTTTCTCTTTCTTTAGATATAGATTTTTTACTGTACCTTTTTTATTGAAGTATTATATATTTTTAGTTTTTTGTTTTTCTATAATGCTATTTAAATAAATTTGCAGAGACTTATTCTTATCATTACAACGTAAGTGCAGTAAAAAAAACAGACACTTTAAGACGAGTAAAAGGCCATATGATGCCTTATATATTATATAATAACATATGGGTATTAATATTTATGCGATTAAAAAAACTGTTACACAATACGTAACGAGTTTGTTTTAGTTTAGCGATCACAATGTATCATATCTGTGACTCTTCGGTAAATCGGATTAAACTTGTGACGAAAAATTTATTCCTGAGCAGGTAGGCACTTTTCTAAACTTTAAAAGCTGTTGGCTAATTATAATAATTTGTTCTCAAAAAATACTATGCTGTAGGCATTATAATCAGATTATTGGTAACTTTGTGGGCAGCATTATAGGTACGATAATATATAAATCGTATGAATATCTATGGAGTCATCGAAACCAATATCCAACAAAACAATTAAACTAAAACACATATATTATTATATCTAATTTGAATAATTTATAAAGTATAATAGATTCATAATGTCATGTCTTATGATTTTGCCCCAACGAATTTTTTACGTTGTCTACGTAATAATCATCAATGCGTTTTGGCCTTTACCACTCTGAAACGATCATATGATGAAAATCATACATTTTAATAATTTTTTAATCACATTTTCCGGTAGGAAGCATACTTAACGAGTACCTACTAATAATGATAATATAATAAGTATGAGTACTATACTATATACAGAGTGATTGAAAATGTATGTTACAGCCATTTCATTACATAAATATTCAAAATATAGAAAAATGTATAATACGAACGTTTTTTAATTTAAAAACATCTAAAATAATTTGTACATTTTATAATTTTTTAAAATATATTAGAGAGGTTTTAGGGTCAATTTTAGAAACTCAAATGGGAATCTATACATTTTATGCAAACATAATATGAAGACTTTTTTTAATACATTTTAGTGCTTGAACAACGTACTAAATGAGATAATTAGATATAATAATATAATAATGTTATATTATTAAGATATGATAGATATATTACATATATCTATATATCTATATATCTATCTATCTATATCTCTATATATATATATATATATATATATATATAAGATATTTGTTATGTTTAAATCGCACAACAACATTATTTAACGTAAAATTCTATGCTTGAGGGATATTTAAAGTTTTAATACATTTTTAAAGTTGACCACCCGAATTCCTACTAAAACATAGTAAAAAAATTTAAAATGTACAAATCATTTTAGATGTTTCTAAATCAAAAAACTTTCATATTATAAATTTTTTTTTATTTTGAATTAATAAAGTGGCTGTACCATACATTTTGAATCACCTTGTTATATTATATAGAGTGATTTTTTTTATCCACGAGCACGCATTATTTTGAAAAGTATTGACTTTTTCAATTTTTTTTTTCTAAAAATTTTAGATACATCCTTTTCTACATTTGTATAAAACTTTTATTTTTTCCACCCTTATATTAATTAGTCAAACTATTATGAACTTTTGATTTTCAAATGGAAACATATACTAAAAATGCCATAAATTAATAAGGCTATTTTTTTGTGAATAATCACGTTTAAATTTTCATTTTTTGTTAATTCGTTGACAAAATATAGCCCTTCAAAATTGGCTAGTTTTGGGAGGAGTTTGTGTAAACATGTTACACCTAGTCAGAAGGTACTTTATAAAGATTTTAAATATTAGTAAGTAAATATTATAATGTGCGAAAAACTTACTAGTGTGTACATATTATTTTCGTGGTAATTGTCTGATCGTGTCCACAGGAACGACGGGCCCTTATAAGGTTCTTGTTTATATATATATATGGTTTATTACGAGCAACAAAAGCTCCCTATTTTTTTTTTTCATTTAATTAAACTTTGTAACTATTTTTATACATTTTTTTTTGTGATTCTTAAACACATTTGCCTGCATGTACCTGTGTTTTCCTCTCAATTTGTTTTTATTCTTTTAACATAAATTAAATTTATATTCTTTTCAATTCTTTAGTCAGCTATACCATTGTGATCTCTATAATCGATACTTAGTAAGAACTTATTATTTTGTGTAATTTTTTAGACTTAAGAATCTGAGAATAGACTGCAGTCTCAATCTTTTTTCTATGCCTATAAAATTTTATTTGAATTTTGAACATCCATTACAGTGCCTACTCAACTATAAGGTACATTCAGCTTGCTTTCTGCATAACAGAGTTTTTTCAACATTCCTCCCTGTATTCATTTGAATAAAAATTTAACAGAATATTTAAAAAAAGTACATACATTCTTACAGACCAACACGATAAAAACATTTAATTTATAATTTATATTTTCCAAAAATTTAAAATAAATATATCATTGATTAATTTTTTACCAGAAAAATACCACTTATTAATCTAATCGTGTTTTTGTGGAGTAAAGATGTACAAGGGATATTCCAAATGTAAGTTACATTGTGCTTGAAAAAATTCACTAAAGTTTAAAAAAAAAAACTGGATTTTAAATGAATTAAAATTTAGAATAATTTTTACATATTTTATTTAAAATGTGTGACTGATCTACTTCTGAAAATGGCTATATTAATAATATCAATAGTTTAGGAATTTGCGTGCGAACTTTCGATAAACTTGTTGATAGTTGTATCAATTTATTGAACATCTAATAGAAAAGGGTACTGATTGGCTTTATAAATGTGCTTTATAGTAACCACAAAAAATCAAATCACTGAGAAAAGTAACAAAGTAGTTTCACAAAAAATAATCACCAAATATATAAAACATACAAATCCACAGATAAAGTATATTAGTAAATATAGATTAAGTTCTCCATTATCCAATTGAGTTTCTGAATTCATTCAACCTTTCAGGACTGCTTTCACATGAACTAATATTAAAAATTGGCTCACTGATAATGCTACTTTGGTATCTTAAACCACTGCGGCTATGCAATGACACAATACTACAAATCATGTGCGTTTCATGTCTTATTTTATATAGAAGCAACCATTCTGATTGGACTTGTAGCTGGTGATATAGCATTAATTTCACGAATATCAATGATCACTACAGATTACCCATTTTTATTCAAAAGGTTAAAATTTTTAGTGTTTTGCAAATCGCTATGAGGATCAATTAATCTTAAAACTCCTGTTTATAAAAACTAAATAAAATTTATAAAATTACACCATCATTAGGACACCAGGGAACCCGGTATAGTTCTTATATATCTTGATATTTGTTTAGGTACCACGAAAAATTTAAATAAATTTCAAATCAGGTTCCGGTTTGCAGAAAGCCTTCTGTTCTAATATTAATATTTTTAAATACGGTTCCGAGTCTAGAAATTAAAATCAATCAAAATAAAATTGATAATAAATATATTAAAAGTTTTATTATTTTAAATATTTATAACTTATCGAAAATAAAAAATAAATGAAATAAAACTGAATATTTCTAATTTACGCTTAATAATATTAATACAAGACGCAGTGGCATTGTAATTCAGTTGTAAATTAGAGGTTTAGGAAATACTATCTTCATATAATTATACTTAAAACTGTAGATAACATTAATATATAATAATAAAACTAACAACATTGAGAAAAAGATAATGCTGCATCATAATTACTTTAACTGTGCATTGGATAATGGTAAGATATGTAAATTTATATTTTTATTTTTTTTTTATATAAAAAGCCGTATAGGTCAGTTGAAAATATTAATCACGGTATAAATTGATTTTCCTAAGACTCTTTTATAGTAGTTGTATAACATATTACAAGACATGATTATTGAGTTTAGAACCAGACTACAATATAATATGTTAAGTTAAATAATAACCTTTCAGAAAATTATTATCTAACCGATTATGTTTTATTGGAATATAGTATATTTATACATTTTGGTTCAATAACGATAATTACATATAATTAAAATAACACACATTTTTATAGGCAATTCCTACGAATTTACAACTGTATACTATGAATAATTTTATTAATTTGGATCACAAACCGTATTTGTGTTTTGTATTAAATCGTCATACTTCGTCAATATTATCAATTTATAGGTAAGTCATAAATAATAATAGGCAATATCATTAAATATAATATATGTCGGATAATATGACCACCAACAACAACCAACTGTTATACAGTTAAATAAGTAATAATCAATCAATTGAAGAATTTAAGCATCTACTATAATTTTCATAATAAGCTAGCAAATTGTCATAGGAGCAGTGATTCTCCAACTTCTTTTAGCCGACGGTGGCCTGCTCTTTATAGACCAAATTCAGTTACGATGTCCTGCTGGTGGTTAATACTATATGAGGAACATGAATAAAAAAAACAGGGAAAATCATTCTGTTCTATTATGGTTGGTGCCAAGTGTACATCATCATTGAGTTGATAGATAATTGTAATGCCATAGTGGATGTGTTAAATTTGAATTCATTGATAAATCATTTCATACAATATACAAAAAACGATTCTGAATGTAGACGGTATGTTAGCCTATATTACCGAGGATATTGTATTACTTATATAATTATATTTATATTGCTATTAATGGATTATTTTCCATTAGTAATACGGTAGGTTGGTTTTATACGATTTTATGTATTTTGTTATAATTTAAAAGAATATTATTTGTATAGACTTCAAACTTTTGTCCATTACCTATCGTATGGACCACGGTGTCCTTGGAATAATCATTAAAATATTTTGTAATAATTGTAAGTTATAACTAAAGATAGGACATTGATCACCTAAAGAACACACAAAAATACCCTAAAAAGTCCATAAAATAAACTAAAAAAATAACCAAAAAATCTATTTTAATAAATGAAAAAATTTAATTTAAAAATAATAATTATTATTAGAGATATGACTGTGATAATGGGTGTCAGAGAAATTTAAAATATGAATTGCAAAATAATAGATGATACTAAACATTTCAATTTTAAGTAGAACACGCAAATGGTAAATCTGTATCGATACGCAATAAATTTAATCACAACAAAAACTACTTAATATAATAAAATAATTTTTTTGAATATTTAAATATTCTTTAAAATGTCTTATAATATGAAAAAATGATGTAAAAATATAAAAAATGACGTTAAAAACAAAAAAATACCTAAAAATGCAAAATAAAATTAGTATATTCTGAATAAGGAGAGCATGAAACGAATTTTTAGCTAAGATAGAATTTTAAAGGATCAAAGGAAAAAAAATGCAAAAGTTATTAACATCCTATGTCTTAGTTATAACCAATATGCATACAAATGCAATAAAGCATTAGTATCAATGCGTATATTATATATGAGTATAAATGTAATTTATTGTTTTTTTTTATGTATACGAATTTCCAAAAATTAAAATAATGAGCTATGAACAAGGCCTGCAATCCCTCTACTTCTATTCTCTATAATATCTTCAATATAGCTACCACTTAATACTACATGTCTACATGATGTATTTATTTATGAGACAGAGACTTTTACAAGACATAATCCAGAGATTTAATTAGAGTAGTAATCCAGAATTATCGAGCCTATATAATACGATATATATTATTCGTATAGATATTATGTATATGATATCACGGAACATGAATTTTTTCTTATCCGTTTGACTGTGTTCTTATTATACAGTTTCCAATACAATTTCATTACGTATCAATGGGGCAAGTCACTTTGAGTCTTTAGTGCTGATGTTGGAGTTCTTGTCATAATCGCTCCAGTGTAGCTACTAGATAATTCATCATTCTCGATACCTATATGCGAATCGATTCATCATTTGATGTGGTCAATAACCTAATATAATTTACCATATATTTATACCTAAACATACCTATGTTTTTTATTAACACTTATTATTTGTTCATCTCGAATTTTTGTTTTTGGAATCCGAAATTTCTTTACAAGACAGCAGATTATATCGCAACGTGAACGTTTTACCAGCAAGTTTACAGCTTGTATAGGTACAGCATAAATTAGTACGTTTTACTAATCAGAATAAAGTATTTTACTCTGTAATTTTTAATAAAAGAGTGAATTGACCTTTTAAAGAAATTTAAATGTGCCAATATTTTCCAAGGGCGTTGTCCATTATACATAGTTTTCTTCTTTTGATATTTTAAAAAAATGATCAAAATTTTAAATTTTACAAAAACATGTTCAGTTATAAAATGTCCAGACATTGAATAGATTTTAATTGTATATAATAAAAAAAAAAATTGTCAATAACTTGCTTTAAAATTAAAATAAAAAAAATGTACAAGAAACTATTACAAAAATGTTTCGAGCACAATTTTATGTCTCATGGTTGTGCTTCGGAAGAACGCGTATAAGGTATAACCGCTATAACGTACGATGCCTGCAGCCAGGCTATCCTACACTGTCCAAGTCCTAAAAAGTGTAGCCGGGTGACAAATATCTAAAAAGTCCACAATATCTAAATATCGGCGACAATAGCGTATCAGGGGAATGTATAGTAAAAATATGAAGTGGCCCCATTCTACATTTTCAAAAGATGTCGGCCCGTGCCCGACTTCAACACAGGGTTCGGCCACTGACAGTACATAATATAGACTTGCAGGTTTTACAGTTTATTTACTATTATTATGTGTATTGTCTGTATATTATGTCGATTGTTCCGTTTATGAAAATCGTTTTAAGTAAAAAAATATTATTTTCAAGTATAAGCTTTACACACAAATGCAAGTTTTAAAATGTAGGTTCCTAATTTATTTTTGTTCGCATGTTTGGACTTAGTCGAATTTACCTAAAATTGCATAGATACGGTAGACCTTTGTATGATTTATGTTTTACAATATCGTTTTCAAAAACATGTTTTAGTTTGTTGTGATTAGTATGTTTTACAAGAACGGGGACGAATTATAGTAGAATAATATAGTATTACACGAAAATAATAGTTTTTCGTTTTCGAGTGTCATTGCTAAATCGCTTAATTGTCCGCCCGACTGCGACTCGTGCCCGGGCCGGTTGCAAGGTTGAGTGCGAGTGTTTGTGTGCGTGCGCGCGCGCGCGTTGTGCAGCTGTAATGACGATGCGATGCGGGGCGAAGCGGTGGTGCCGGGTGACAGATCGCTGCCGACGCGCACCGCGTAGCCCGACAGGTTGGCCAACCGCGAGTCGACGACAAATCGGTGGCCGACCGACCGTCCGCACACGTCCGTCGCGGTGGCCGCCGCCGTCGTCTTGTCTGTCGGCGGGCGACCGATGGTGGTAACAGTGTCGCCGCGCACACTCGATCGTCGTCGGACCGCCGCCGTCGCCCGACCGTAGTCCGTAGTCCGTACGACTCGTGCACGACATTCGGTTGTACCCGTCGTCTTCGTCGCTGAGAGCGCCGCGTGTTGCGCCGATCGATTACAAACGAACAAGGGGGGCCACGCAAGGGCCTGGACGGCATCCCTATGATCGTGGCCATGGAGAGGAAACTGATATCTGAACTGATCGACGAGTACAAGACATGCACCTGCCTGTGGAGGATCAAAGACCCCGACTACAAGAACAAAGAGATGAAGAATGAGGCATACGAGTCGCTGCTGCAGTTGATAAAAAAGTACATTAATAATAATAATAAATATTATCGTATAGTGCGGGACGAGCGCGTTGTTGATATTAACATCATCGGTATTACGAAAAAAGACTCTGCTGATTGCGGAACGTGACAGGTCGTCGGCGACCTTAGTTGTAGACCGCGGTTGGCGGGATAAGTATGGCACGGGGGGGGGGGAGGAGCGCGCTCGGCGCCGGCGGCGGACGACCTTTGAAATAATAATAATTCGTGGGCTTAGAGTGCCAGTTGCGACGTAGGTACTTACGACTTGCAATTTCGCCACCGTCGCCCATTTACATGGCCCATGTAGTCGTAAGAGCTCACTACGCCTCCCGGCCGTCAGACTAAGTCAGCGTTTACTTTATTATAAATATAATTACACTTACTCATTACATGATATACTAACTATACAACCTGACTTCGTTCGCCAAAAAAATGACAAACATAAAATATTAAAATATATCGGTGTATCTCTATGTACGGGAAAATCTGCATCAGTGTACCTCGTTTTGTGGACTAATTCGACTGAGATGTGTAATCTGCCTGTGGCATATTGGACGTAGCACTTGATATATTTTTGAACGTAGTTCAAATTACCGTTTAAACTATCCTGATATCTCTAAAAAAATCTTTAAACTTTTCGTCAAAATCGATCGAAAAGTTATTGAGTTTAAGCTATATACAAAACATAAGGACATTGCATTTTGTTATACATTTGAATAACAAACAATAAATTAAATATTATTAAAAATCCCATAACAAAAATAAAAATAAAAGTTAATTCTGTAACCGATGGAGACCATATAGCAATAATCCTATATAATCAAACAATTATTCGATTTTCGTGTGTCAAAACAAAATTCGTGTGTAAAACCGTGAACCACTCTAAAACAACTTATAGAAGTTGAAAAAAGAATCTAAAAATACACTATGAATATCAAGAAATCCTTTGATACAACTAATAATGAAATCGATTTAGTAGGTTCTGAGTTTAGTGCATTCAAACATACAAACTCTTCAGCTTTCTAACATACAGAGTATCATGATGATGTATAACAATTTACAAAGATTGTCCCGATAACAGAAATCATATTGTGTGTGGTGATGGGGTGAACAATTAAAAAAACAGTCAGTTTTATATCTAAAATATATATATCATTTTTTTTCTTTAAAATCAGAACTATTCAAAATGTATAGATTTTTTTTAGCTTTTGTTAACAGTTTTTTTCTTGTTTCTATAGTAAGCCTTAACAAGCTATCTTTATGTTTACCTAAACTGGCACATGACTGCTACTATAGTATTTGTTATTATAAATTTCAGGTTACTGTAAAATATTAAATTCGTGCATTTTTTTACATATCACAATATGATAGAGTGACGTCTTTGGGGATTGAACCGTATTATTCACGGTCTTAGAAAATAAAAGGTCAGTAATGGAGTGCCTCTATGCCCACCCAACGTGTTAAAATGTTATTTCAAATGGAAATACATAAATCATTAATTGAAAAGCTTAATCAGTTTTAACCATAAAAATAATAATATTATAATTTTCTTTTGTATTTTATATCATACTTACTTTATTCTTAAATATAAACAGAAGTGTGATAAAACGTTTGAATAAACAAGTCAAACCCAAATATTTTGGCTGATATTAATTAGTTGATTTATTCACCACCAAAATATTCATTTAGGACGGCAGTCATCATTGCAAATATAACGTAATTTCAATGTAAAATCGCCAGATACAGTGGTAAATCTAAGGTTAGAGGAACGGCGAAGCAACCGATTTCAAGAGACTGCTTAATACCAAAACTTAAGACGGAAAAAAATTACTGTCTTCAAACTTTAAATAGTCATCAATATCTTACATGTTTAGTAAAAAATATTTGTTGTTATTTATTATTATTCAAACTCTTATATTTTTTATAATTTTATACTAAAAAAAGATCGGCAAGTGGGTACCGTTCTGGTATATAGTAGATATCGAGCGAATCACTTTCGTGGATGTGTTAAATTTGTATTTAATGATATAAATCATTATATACGAAAAACGATTCTTCTAAGTGAAGACGGTCTGCCAGCTTACATAACTAAGTGTACCTATTTTAAGATATTATTGCTATTAGAGTAATTAATTTTATTACTATTACTAATACGGTAGGTTGAATTCATTTTCGCAGAAGACATTGCATTTAAAAAATTAATTAAGTGTATAAAATATAATAATATAATTTAAAAATTTCAAGCACCCACAAAAAATATTTTTAAATTATAACGAAATAACTATAACATCGTTATTCTTCATTTAAATATTTAATTTTATCCAAATTTAAACTTAAAATGTCTTTAAAAATTATTTTTTTAATATATTTTTTTGATTTTTTAGTTACACTATAAACTACGAATGAAAAACCTTGTTTTAAATTTTCAATCCTTAGTTTTAAAAATTGAACATTTTATAAATTTTTAACTACAAAACAATTTACAAATGTTCGATGATGAATTTCGGTCAAAATTTGAAGTATAAATGCTTATAAAAAAAATTGTACCTATGCATTTTTATTATTTTTAATCTGCTATTTTAATAACTTATGAGGAATATTGTATTAAATCTTCGAGAAATTTGACCCAACGAAATTTAATTTTATCAATATTTAAAAAAAATTGAAAAATACATTAGCATAATTGCATGGCTTACATTAGCTTAAAAATTGTCAAAATTATTTTAAATTTTTTTGGTGTATAGAAAATGGTAATCTAAACATTTTGTGACATTTTCAAATGTCTATGGTTATTTCTTTTTGAATTAATTACATCAAAATAAGAAAATCGTTCACGGAAAAAACGAGTGAATATTCAATGTCTAATTTAAAACGCTCATAAAAATTAGTTTGACTTTCCGATAAATTTTTTCTTCTTAGGAAGGTAGAAAAACGTATAGCAAATCTTGTGTTGAATTTTTAAATTTTATATTTAAATAGAAAAATTTTTATGGATTTTCTAATCAAAAAAAAAACTACAAAATTTCGTAATTTTTAAGTATTTTGTCAAAATTTTAATTTTATAGACTTATAAAAAACTATTGAAGACTTACGTTTAACTTTTTTTTAATTTTCACTTACAAAAAGTTATGAAGAACCTTGCATTAAATTTTCAAGTTTTTTGACTGACTGATAAAATTTTTATTGGCAATAATAAGAAAAAATAAAAAAAAAACTCAAAAATGTATTATGCTATATACCTCATAAAAGTCTAAATATTCTGAATACTTTATGGTGTATATAAAATGTTTATATAAACATTTGGTAAACATTTCATATATCTACTGTGATTACTATTGTTGTTACACTAAAAATCAAAATCGATATTGTTAAAAATCGGTTTTGCGTAAAAATTCCCTTTTTTTTCCCTTAATTTTTTTGTTGTTTTTCCCGACGCGTTTGAAAACTATGGGGCATTTTTTACTATTAATCCTCCAAAGTACCAACTTAATTCACTTTTCTACCGGAAAAAATATTGATGAAGAAAATCAGAGCACTTTTACTGCCTTTAAATATGATGACAGACACAAAAAAGAAAAAAAGACACATTGTAAAATCAATATATTCTTTGCTCCATTTAGAATTTAAAATGTAGATACATTTTACAAAATGTAATATTTCGGTAGGTTTCAAATAGTTTTTAATAATTTATTACTTATAAAATAAAAAATAAAACCCCAAACATTTTACTAATTAATTTTCTTTTTAAGTCATCAGAAAAATATAACAATTATTTAAATTAGTTGTCTGAGTAATAATTAGAATAAAACACTTCAACACTACAAAGTTCCCCATAAGTTCTAAAACAAATTTAGTTTATTTAGAATTTGTATTAAAATTTATACTTTTATATGTCGATTGAAAAATATCAAATATTCATAGTAAAGCAAGTAAAGTACAAATTTTTATAACACTCATCAAGTTCACCAAAACTTTTCAGTTTTTTAATATTCATACTTAAGATTTGAAAATTTAACACAAAGTTCCATAAAAGTTTTTTTATGTAGGGATTATGGAAGAAATATGAGCTTAATTCCACAATCATTTTTTATGAAGTTAAAATTTTGACAAAATTGTATACAAAATTTGTCAAAATCACAAAAATGTATAAAATATTATGTAGTGAATAATCTATAAAATGTTTAATTTAAATAGCTTAATAAGGCTTGATAATTTAATATAAGATTTATCGTAAACTATTTGAAAAAAAATCTAAAAAATATAAAAGTATAATTTTTTTTTATAGACATTTGGAGTTTAAATTTGGACAAATTTAGATCTTTTAATGAATAATAACGATTTTAGTTATTTTATTGTCATCCAAAAAAAGTATTTATAACATGAATATATTCACACCGTTCTATGGTACTTAAGTAAAAAGTTGACCCAAAACTTAATAACAATAAAACCTATACGATATAAACATATACTATACTAATAATTATATTTAATTATATACTAAACTCAATATTTTCGGAAAAAATTTAAAAAACCTACCGCATTACTATTAGCTAGTAAAATATACGTACTTATAGTAATATAGGCTAACAGACCGTTTTCGATCAGATTTGTTTTTCGTATCCAATGATAAATTCGTTAATCAAAAAATAAAAATTTTAAATTGAATAATATAGAAGGGTATATTATGTTTTTAGAGGTCAATTTTATAAGGAAATATTAAGTCTAATGGCCTTCTAAACCTTCCTCCTGGATCCGCCACTGCCTGAATATAGCTTTATAAACCAATCTCGTTTTTTTGCCGCTTATAACTAATATTATGATAGGCGGCGTTATTACACATGTGCTAACGATTTTCTTCGCCGCCGTCGACCATTAGTCACGTCCTATGTACGTTTTCATACTTTTAATTTGGAGCTGCTAAGTTCCTAGTAATTTTTAAACTTTAGCTTCTTACTATCTCACGCTTCATTGTATATATTCTATGTGATCAATTTCATCTTACACAGTTTCGTGCCCATCACAGCGCTCCCATAATCATATATGGGTTTTGCAAGCTTGAGCCCCTCATTTTTTTTTTAAAATCTCCTCCAAAAATATTTTAAAAGAAAATGAAAAATAAAAACTGAAAAAAGATTCATTTAACTATAGTATTTTACTTATAAATTATTATGATACTATTTTATTAATTACCTATATTTATTTTCATTTGATGTGTTAAATTTATTCCTAGCGGTAAGGGAGGCATTTATTTAAGCATCTATTGTTTTTATGATACAATACTGAACTCAAACCAGCTTGAGGCCTTACAAAATTAAAGACGCTATTAATATATATGGACTTAACACTATAATATATTATATTATTATTGACCACCTTTTTTCTTTTATTTATTATATGAACACACTTTTGTTCAATGTTAGTTATAATACATTATAGATTGCACCATGATAATATTTAACTATCTATCATATTACACAGTTGTACGTCGTTTCTTTTACAATGAAGTAAATTATAAATGTGGATTACATTTTAGTTTTAATAGTAGTAGTATACAAAAACAAAACAAATTATTATAAATGTACCTAGCGGCTAGTTTTAGACTTGATAGAAAAGTTTGAATTTAATTAAACACTAGGATTTTTAACATTTGTACAGGCTCTAAAAACTATAGGTACTATAATGTAAAAAAATGTTTAAATCAAATTGTGTAGAAATATTAAAGGGACTGTGAGGCTGACCAGAGACATTCTAATATTTATGTATTTTATTGATAACAATGATTTATAAAATAGATATCTATATAGAATTGTTGGTCTTATTATAACACGTGGTAAAAATGTCATGTCCGTATCTATATAATTCGTTTCTTCGTATATATCTTATCAATTATCAGTAATAAATTAAAATCATCACAAGCTCAACTTATAAGTTGTTTAATATAATAAACTGTTAATTTATCTTTAAATTTTCGTGTTATTTGCTATCACTTAAATTTTTTTTTTTTGCATTGTATAGCAAATGTTTTAAATTTTATCTTAATAACATTAAAAAATGTTAAAACTACTTGTGGTGTTTATCAACAATGTAAGAAGTTAATTGTACATAACGGAAAGACGTGGTTATATACCTAGTTTGTTCTAATTTTGAATTTGTTCAATAATTTTAATTCCTTGTTTATTACCTATTATGTTTTAAGTATATTACGTATAAAATGCACATAAAAAAAGTTATAATTTATAACTTGTATTTATCATAATAGATATTTTAACTTTTCAAGCATTTATATTTCTTTGTTATTTTACAATTATTATATCCATTATAAATAAATAATAGGTATACAAGTTATTTTAATAAAAATAAGTTTGAACTGATTAATTCAATTGAACACAAATTAAATGTATTAATATTTATGTGAAATTGATATTTATTAGACGCCCTGTAAAATTAATTTTTTATTGTCTTATTCCATAGGAACTCGAGAATAATGTTATTGCAATAATTGACTTGTGATAATATTAATTTACATATAATAATGTTATAATTCAGCCATACGCAATTCTTAGCATTCCTGTTTTCTCTATGTATGAATACGTTGTTTAGTTGTGAAAATTATTTACTACAATAACAAAGGGACCATCATTTTGTTGAAATAAATCAAAAATATGTTTTACAGTCGAATTTGTTGACTTCCACCGCTATAATAAACTAGTTAATCGAGGCATGGAAAATGATTAATATTATATTAAGAAAATTTGATATTATCGGATCCGCAACAGTTTTGAGTGTAAGCATCTGCTTAAAAATAAATAAAATACATAGAGTTCTCGATTTTTTTACCTAAGAATATGGTTGACTCAAACTCGTTTCTTATGAAATTATATTTTTAATACTATGCGTTCTGTACTTTGATATAATTATTTATATATATATATTTATTGTATTTTTAGATATAACGATAGCTGTACAATGGATGACCTTAAACGCAAAATAGCCAATCTGAGAACTTGTTACTTACGGGAATTCAAAAAAGTAATGGATGCCAAGAGATATGGTGGAATATATGAGCCCAGCTTGTGGTATTACAAGTAAGAAACTCTGCTACGCATTTAAAATATTATACTAAGTACAATAGTAAACAATACTACGTACCTACCTGCATTAAATATGTTATTATAATTACACACATATACCGACAGACCATGTAATATGTATATACCAGTGTTGGGGATAAATTACGTTTGAAATGTAATATAATCGCGTGACTATATAAATATTGAAATAAAGTAACCAACTTGGATACTTTTACGTTAATCTATTGTAACACACACCGAGTTTCATTGATTTCCACAATTAAAAGTAGGATGTTACTGAATATAATTAGGTCATATTATAACAATTCTATTTTTTTTTTAACTTATGTTAAGTACACTGATAATAGTTAGTTGATTTGTGGACTTATAAATTATTATGTCCTCGAATTACGACTTTTGTTATTGAAATCACGCGATTAGATTAACGTTATAGACACAATAACTCTCTGTGCCAACATTCGAACGAAGTGAAGGATTTAAACGGATGTTTAACAATAATAGATAATAATCATAATAAAAATATTAAATTTTATATTTAAAAATAGTATGGGTATGGTGGTGAAATTTAAAATGTTAAATGTCTATAATAGTACAAATAATAGTATTGTAGTTCAATATATCATACACACATTGTATGAATGTAACTATTATTTAGACAAACAAAAATACTTATGGATCGATATAATAATAGTTAATGCTTTTATGTATGTTATTATTCACTATGTTTTACGTCAATGATAAACCTATATTTAAATTAAAACTACCCATAAGACGTAAATGGTTATTTCAACTTTCGCATGGGAGGAGATGAATTGAAATACTAAGTAATTAAAAATTTCGTTACCACCGAACACTGTTAACTGTTAAGTATACATATCATGGTGAGAGATATCGAAAGCATGTTATACAGTACGGGTATATGTGTAATGTCGATTATCGTGTTGTAGATCCTTGGAGTTCCTAAACGACCAGCATCACAGCGAAGACAGGGTACGATTGGGCCGCAGTTATCCGGATAACAGCGACGAAGATAACGAGTCGAACGAGGTACTATAATATTGTGCTGCATATATATTTTATGTATGTTCATTTATGAAAGTAGTTTTTTTTTCTATATTTACAAATAATAAATAAATATTATAAGGATGGTCATATAGTATCCCACTCATGACTTATCCCTCCTCACCTTAAAATTCAGATTTCCTTTTACAACTAGGTATTTATTTACACATCTTACATACATTATATTGTATGTGTCTTCTTTGATTTCCGCATATGCATATATAATAATTATATAATAATAGTATACCGATGTAGTAGTGATTTTATTATATTTTGAGGACCTTTGCATATTAGATAGTAGATACTTATACAATATACAGATATACACACATAATGATGTATACAGCAGTGAACCTGATATACTATAAGTGTACAAATAATATAGTGATATGCATACGATATAATATTTTATATTTTTTAAGAAAAATAAGATTTAGCTAGTACAAAATAATTCATTTTAGAAACAAACTCATCATATAAATAAAGTAGGATTGTAGTCTATAAACTGTAAAGTATTAAAAATTAATTTAACGACAATAAATTCATTTAATCGTAAGCCGCTAATACCTTGAGTGTTCGAATAATTAACACAATTTATCGTATTATTCAGAAATAATAATATTATGATAAACATATATAATAATACGTATGAACCATCATGTAGTAAGTAGGTAGTTACAAGAAATGTTAAAGTAGTATCGCTAAAAAGTTTTTAACACTAATAATTTATTTATATTATTTTTTATTATTAATATTAATTGGTTTACGGAAATCTTATAGTTCACTCATATTTGCGTTTGCTATTGACAAAAATAATTTAGTATTTTTCGATTTAATCCATTGTGATATCGTATTATGTAAATGTATTTTCTATTGGCATAGCATTAGATTACAATGCAACTGGTCCCAATGACATACATTTGTCATCTCGTCGGCATAATATAATCATATACAACCTATGCAAATATTATCATTTTGAAAATGTGTTTACATGACCGTATGATATTATTAATAATTTAGTGACGTCACAGCTTCTATATTGTATCATATGCAATTTATCGAATTTTTTACTAATAAAAAATTATATTAATATCGGATTTAATTATTATTATTATTCAAATTGCAAGACGTATTATATATCTTTATTACCTACTGACATCTATAATATTCTATTATTACATATAATAAACAATTTCTTGGAGACTTGGAACATAGTAATACAAAAAAATGGGCACATCTAATACATTATAAATGTATAACCAATATATAGATCATATAGATACAATGTACAAAATAATAATATTAGTATGTTGATACCGTTCGTATAATATAACATCATATCTGTATACTGTATATTGCGTTATCTAGTAATTGTTGAGCTACATAGTTTTATACTAATAGCTAATAAAAAAAATATATATATTGCGTGAAAAAAAACTTCTTCCTTGTTAATATATATATATATATATATATATATATATATATATATATATATATATATATATATATATATATATATATATATATATATATATATAATTATATTATATCAATAAATAAATAAGTACATAAAAATGTTTAAAAAATATATTTTAAGTAGATACTTTAACTAAAGACAATAGGCATAATGAAGTTTATTAAATTAAAACTCTGATCGCTAAATTCAATCTAGATGTATACATTTAATTTCTACAGTGAAGAGAATAAAACATAAAACGTGAATCATAACTATACGTGTTTCGATTCTTGCACATTTCAGCCAAAACTTTACCTAAAAGTTATAATCAACAAAAATTATTAAAAACATCGAAAAAAATATGGAATATAAAAGAATACCATAAAAACAAAAAAAAAAAACTATCATATTATAAAAAAAAAAATGTAAAATAAAAATTTAAAAATTAAATTTATTAATGGCTAATTCAAACTTGGTGTCAAAGAAACGTCATCTTACGATTAGCTACGAGTAATGCGTTTTTCTATAAATTCGCAGCTTTGCTAATATAATATATATATATATATATACATGTTTACGAAATTACAGACTCATAACATCTTGGTATACGAGGACGTCGATGACCGAGCCGGGTCTGAGGACAAGGACTCGTGTTCCACCGAACCTGAGTACCAACAATCCTGCACGGCGACCAGCAGCAGCTTGCAGACCATATTGAACGGAGGTGGCGGAGATGGCGTCAGGAGACCCAAAAGACGGCGGCGGCTGTTGGACGCGTCGGCGGTGCAGAACGGGCCGTCCGCCAGAGCGCCGCCGCCGCCGCCACCGCCGCCGCCGCCGCCGGACCGGTACTCGGGCGGTGCCGGGGCCGCCGACTTTTACGAACCGCAAATATTGGGTGGCGTGGGTGGCGACCCCGCAGAACCGCCGGTGGCCGATTACTACGACGGTTTCGGCAGGTACGCGGCCAACGAGCTCCGACAGATGGACAGGCAGTCGGTAATCATCGCCAAGCGGCTGGTCAACGAAGTGCTGTTCCTGGGCCAGATGGGCATGTTGAACGTCAACACCAGGATCGAGACGCCCACGACCGGCCGCCGGAAGAACATGTCGGCGGCGGCTGCGTGCAAGTCGGAATCGCAAAGTCGCCGGCATCGTCGCCGACCGCATCGCGACGAGGACGACGACGACGACGACGACGACGACGACGACGAGGACGAGGACGACGACGATTGCGACGAGCACGGCCGTGACGGCGGCGGCGGCGGCGGCGGCGGGCGAGAATCGTCGTCGTCGCCAATGCCACCCGTCGAGTTCATGGAGACTTCGTGATACGCAGCGGAAAGTGGTCGACCGATCGACGTGCGTTCATCTGCACACTGTTCGTAGCCGAGATTTCCTCCCCCCGGACGAAGTCCGAGACAACCGAATTCTATTCGGTGACGCCGATATGCGTCCGTCTATGGCGAATCCCAACAATCGGCTCGGTCGATACCATTTGATTTGCAGTGTATATTGTTATTCATTAGCTAATGTATATCATTAAATGCAAAAAAAAAAAAAAAAGAATTATGTTTAAAATATCTGTTTTATATGACTATTTGATAGTTATTCATGTGTTGTAGCTGTCGTCGCGTAAATATTGTTTTCAGGGTTTATTTTTCGTTATTTGGACGACAGCTTGTTATAATATTTTGAAGAGTTAATTTAACTAGTTCATAAGCATAAATTAAACTATTTGTCTTCATACTATACACTTTAATTTTAAGAGTTACATTTATTGTTGTTCGTTAATTAATACTACCTACATGTAATTGAACATTCCTAATACGTATTGAAATTAATTTGAAATAACTCGAACTCATTTTTTCCATAATCTTTTCAATCACCGAGGAACATATCTAATACTATATTATTATTATTATTGTTCGGCATACCCGCGGAGCGTGGACCTCACTAATTATTACATCTAATTGCCGTTATCGACGTGCGTAATACGCTGTGATACTTCTAAATACCGGACACTTTCGGTTGCTGAAATTCTGTGCGCTATGAGAGGTTTCACTGTATTATATATTATATACGTATATTTTATATCACTATAATATCACGCAAGTGATATACGTGGACAATAAGATAACAGATTCATTCCAGTAGTGCTCCTTTGGAGTCACTGTTAGGTGCCGCGTGTCAGTCAGTAATTATGCATAATGCCTATTATATAATATTTGTATATACACGCCAAACTTTCGCCGTTACAAATAACGCAACGCCGTACTTATTGTTATTCGTCCAACACGCGCGTGCGACTTGCACCTGGAATATATAATTACTGTACGTCGCGAATTTGTGTTTTAATGGGTGTTCGTAAAATACATTTTTGAGGTTTCTGTACGATTTTTCGTATAATATGTACCTATTATTATTATATAGATGATACATACCCATACTATATATATAATATCCAGCGTCGCGTGTTATATAATATTAGTAGGTATATTGCAACAGGTACGTTGTTCCTATATAATACGTTGTGTTACGCGCAGTATTTGTAAAACTCTAGGTGGAATTTTTGCGGTTCACAAATCGAAAACGAAATTTTCCCGGTCCACTACAATTTAAAGTTTGTTTCATTATCGCAGAATGAATACTATATATTAAATAAATGCGGCGAGGCAAGTCGACAAAAACATTAGGCGCAGAACTGGTGGATTCACCGAAATGACGTTTTGTGAGTATTTATATACACCGCATGACACGAATTATTTGTACACATTTTGAGAGTACCTTTTTTTTGTACTTTTTTTTTAGCCATTTATAAATGTGACAGACGCTATAAGGTTAGTTTGATACCATTAACGTCATGCCACTAAAATGGAAAAAATACGTTCTGCTGACACACTTTTGTGTATACAAAAACACACATACGACTACACATTTACAACAAACTAACCATTATTTTTAATCCTCAGACAAAAAAAAAAGCCTTAAATCTGAGACGAGCAAAAAAGTTTTCCCGAGGTATTAACTATCTTGTAAATTGTAGCATTTATTTTATACACATAAATTACCTATATAGCTATATAGCATTATATAATTATTTACTTTTTTTCCACTTTTAATATTATAAAACTAATAAATCTAATCTCTCAATTATATAAAAAGACAAAATCTGTACATTTTAAATTACAGTTATTAAATTTCAAAATACAAAAGATCTATAGAATGTCGGTATGGGTGGACACTCAACAGGATGTCTTGACTCCCTCAGAGGGTAGTGAGCGAATTGAGCAAGAGCCGAGCTCAAATTAATAATAATTAACCGTATGCGTTTATACATTGGAGGTTTAATTGTTTGATTAATAATATAAAGTTATAAGTGTACACGTTTTTAATTATTGAAGGGGCTTTTAACTTCATAGAGGGGTGGGAAGTGTACTATATGATTGGTAATGCTTTCATCGTTGCTAATATTTATAACACCAAGCAAAATGAATGCTATATTTTTCTATAAATCCAACAATTAATATAAAAAATTCAAAAGTTGAAGTGAAATGACAAAAAAAAAATATAATTTATTTTCATTAATGCTAGAGATCCGTTTAGACTAACAATATTTTACGTTTATGCTTTATTCGTTATATATTATGATCTAAAGAGAATACAACAATAAATTTTAATACTCTGAATCATCAGTGGTTATCACGCAAATTATTATGAGAAAAATATACAATAATTTTTTCTTGAATCATATTTTATATTTTGTAATTAGTTTATACTTTATAATAAATAATAATAAACTATAATATATTACACCTAGATATAAACAGAATATTTATGTATGTATAATTTATAGATAGTCGGTTTGTATTATTTAATATTTACTTATATAGTTATGTGCAGTATAGCTACACATAGTATATAGTTTAATAAAAACAAATATGTTTTTATTAGGATTTGTCGCAATACGTATGATGTTAGACGCATAACTGTATGACGGATTAGCTACTTACGCAACAAACACCTACCTAAACACCTTTCGATGTTCGTCAGAAAGTAAGTCAGATAATAAGTATTCAGATCGGCTGTGCTACGAACTAAGTAATATAGTAACATCGACAGGCTCACTTACGCGTAAAGTAGTAATTGTTAGGTAGGTAGGTACATTTCACAAAAAGTCGCATATTTATTAATGTGGCTTAAAAACGAACCAATACAATAATACTTGACTAGTATTTATAGATATTTATAAAACATTACGTCGGTTTACGGTATACGACTGTCAAACCGTCGGCTGTCATCTCGGCCACATCTTCTCGCGGTCGGGCGGGATGATTTTAGAATTTCACTAGACTTTACAGATTAATTTTCGGCAAATAATATATCTTCTCTACATCGTGTTCGGCACCGACTTTCCGAACGTGTTTATCCGCAAAATCCGCAGTGAGGTTCTATAAACCCACCGCGGTAACCTATGCCTCAACTGAAGTAAGTTCGGCCTAAGCAACCGCCGTCCACATATTGAACAAAGCCGGGTTTCTACTGTTTATATATACCGCGGCGTGTATCAACTTATATATAGGGTAACGCGTAACCGACATTTTGTCAACTATACTTAAAGTATACGAAACACGACGCGGTTTGCTGAAAACCCGACTCGGCTTGATAGGCACGATAAGTACACTCTTAACGAGCAGGTAACCAATATATTTTCCGTAGGCCATCAGCTTATTATACGGCAACTATGGTTATCGCCGTCTGTTTTCACCGAAAACTTCAACTCCCAGCTTTCTAATTATTCACGACGATCTAATCGTTTTCGCATCTCTGTCCGCGTCCCCGCGAGTACATATACGTGTTATATATTACAGTACTGTGCGGTGAAACGAAATTTCGGCTGCAACACATTGCCCACTTTTTCCTTTTTAAACCCAACTTATTACAACACGATTGCGCCCGATCCCTTTCTACCTGATAATATCACAACACGATTGCGCATCAAATGATAGTGTATTAGATACTACATATAATTTATGCACAACATAAAATAATCTATACAATACATATTATGTTCTATAATTTTCATATACACGCATTCAATAACTCATTATTAATTCACAATTTTCCTTCCCAATTATTACTGGATTTGAACTGGCAAAAAATTATCGTTGTTGAATTTGTTAAAAATTGTTTTTTTGTTATATTTTTGATTTAAATGATAAAATATAATACATAATTAATGATATTATAATAAATAGTCAATATATTTTTTAGATTTTTTTAAAACAAAAATTTAGAAAAAAAAAACAATTTTTAATTAAATTAAATAAATATAAATATAAAATTATTGCACATGTAGGTACTAGTTGAATTCATCAAGTTGTAATTCGTGAAAAACCATGCTAAGACGCTAAGTTCGTATATACATACTCGGTAAGAGTGTATACGTATGACATACGTATCTGGAAGCAAACATATAGGTATTATTGTTTAATGTTTACAATTTACACATTCTGTAAATCTTCTGATAATAAAAATTTACTAGTATTTTACGAGACTACATGTAAAATTTTATATAAACCACCGGGATAAAATATAGTGTGCAGTGTCGTATTCACGATTTATCATTTTTTTTTTTTTATTCTTAACATTGTAACTCTTTTTTATTAACTATGGGCGATAATATTATAAGAATGATATGTAATAAATAATTGCATCTCAAATTGTAAGTTGTTAATATTATACGAGTATTTCAATCGTTGTATCTATGGTACGTTTTAAAAAGCATTTTCGAAACGATTAATATTTTCGTGAGCATATCTGCTGAAGATGTTTTAATATTATCTATTTTATTATATGTTCAGACTTAGCACCTTCACGAACCACTTAAAAAGTGTTCCATTTTCCACTTACGATTCTACCGGAGTTTACACCGAAATGCATTATAGTATGTCTATACAGATGCGGAATGCGAGTGCAAGAAAGTAAACACAAATATTGACCGATCTATTGTCTTTATTAAGTGTTACCAGTAAGATGATAAAGAAAGAAATATTTATGACTATTCTTAAATTGCTAAATTTTGGAATGGAATCTATAAAAATAAAAATACCACTGGCTGACATGCAAAAAATAAGAAGTATGTACACGCAAACATACATCACGGTTAAGTACCTATATAAAATATTATTTTGCATGAGTGTTGTACGCGTACGTATTATATGCATATAGGTAATCGTCTGTCATCGCAGCGCTACTGTCGTCACTGGCCAACGAAACAATTTTGGCTTTTTGAATAGAATCCAAAAACGCGTGAAATGTTTTCGCAGAGAAACGATAATTTTTCGGTAATTTTTGGCAAGGACTTCTTGGCCTACAGTGGCTTCGAAATAACATGACTACATGCTCTATATAAAACAACAATAATAATAATATAATAACGTAATTTCGTTCTTGAGACGACGATGACTCATCGCAGCAGCAGCTATAGTAACGCCGCAGTGTCGCCGCCGTCGTAGTTTGCCAGAAATATATTATATTTTACATTGACAATATGTATATACATTAGAAAGTATACACTTAAAAATGAAACACGCGATGGACGACGTCTCTTGCCCGTTGCCTCGACTTCTTGGCTATATTCTTATTATATTCACCCACACCACGATTGGCCTGTCGTCCATATTAGCGCTGCAGCTTGCGATACCAAAATTCAACAAGGAAAAGTAAAACACGTTCGACAATATATTGCCCTCCACCAACAACACGCATACTTACCATTATTATATACTATGAATTTCATGTATTACCATGGATTTATACGAACTCTGCTATTTGGAATCTTAGAGTACACGCTCAAAGACGTTTTCAAACTTTGAATTTTGTATAGCATCTCGGGTGGATTGTCATGCGTGATGATGCAAATGTTTTTTTTTTTACTTTTCAAATGGGTTAACCTCTTTTTTATGCTAAAAAGTATTTTTAAAATCTTATCGTACAGAAATCAAAAATCGAACCAGCAGTATCTAAGACAATCTGAACAATAGTTAATCTATTGAATATATGAGAGTACAGACATCTATTATATTATGTTTTATGTAATATAAAAAATTCTACAACTAGGTTCAGTTTATTATTTTCAACATAATAAGTGTTTTATTACTTAAATTTAACTATATTATATATTTAATATTGAATGTAATGAATATGAAAGTAAAATCACGATCTAAAACTAATTCGTTCAACAAAATGATCTTTTTATTTGCGATAAAAACTAGAAAATAGATGAAAAATTATAACGAACATAATTTTTCAAGAGTGTATTTCATAACCTTTTTAAAATATAGATAATTTTTAGTTAAATTGTAATTTGGTATATATCTAATTTGTTATATTATATAACAATTTAACATTTCTAATAAACATGAATTGGTGGTTGTGTTGTGTATGCATGGCTGTCATGTTGTACAAAATGTAAAAGAATAATATATATATATAATTATACATAAATATGACTATCTTAGTATCGCATAATTTTGAATATCATCTCCATATAATTTATCTATTGTTAAAATGAAACAAACTGGTTTGCGGGTTTGAAGGCTTTCTTGTAGCGGATTTGTCCACTCAGCCACCCCGATTTACAACCATTTTTGATTTATTGAATTTCGGACGAGAAATGTTCAACGTGATTTCGTTATTTTTTCACCTTCAGCACTATGATTTAATTATTGAAATGTATTAATAGTATAACGTGCAGCTAATCCAATAAATAGTCCGTTAATGCTGTTGTCTTTCTGATTTACTATGACGTGTGATGTGCCTTACTTGTGGTACGCATGGAAGCTGCAAAATTGCCTATACGATTCGCCGTGTTAATACAGCCTCCCGTTCGAGTAATTTATTGTGTATTCATTGAAATATATACAATGTCACTCGTTCAGTCATACCTTTTAACAAAATATTATTTTTAAAAGATAAAAAAAAGTGTAATTTAACACAATCATTATATTTAAAAGGCGTATAATATTTTAGTTATTTAATCTTTACAATTATTTTAGAAACTTATTTTGAATATAATGAATTTTAGATTAAACCTGAATGACAATTTTCCAGTACTTAATACTACCTACCGATAATGATAAGAAATTGTTTACATCAATTCATTTTTCATAATTACGGTCTGGAACTTGATGTCCTAAATTGTTTCAAAATGCACAAAAAAACTCAAATTATGATATAAAATGTCAAAAAAATACAAAACAAAAGAACATTAAAAATGTCTATTTTACCATTAAAATTATTAAAATAAATTAAAAAACATAGTTTTAAAGTATAAGTTCAACAAAATCAATTATATCAAATAAAAAACAATACTGTCTTGTATATTGAAAATATATCACCATTAAATTCAAGTGCTCTTAAATGCGAACTATTTTAATATTAAATCCTATGCATTCTAAAATTGATGTGAAATTTATCGAAATGTAAGATTTCAGCAAAATATCTACTGAACATATTTTTCTATGGAACAGGTAAAAATAATGTTTGTGCGTGTGTGTTTTACATGCGACACCTCTGTATTAGTTAAAATTTAATATTTTACACGTAATGAATATTCTGAAAAATATGTAACAAAAAATGAAAAAATAGGTACTTTCTTAGGAAGTATAAAAATGCATAAATGATTAAATAATATCAAAAAAATACTATAAGAAATTATCTTCGGTTACAGTATAGTGTACAGTTTTTATATCCTTAAAATACAAAACAAAATTGGTATCTACCATAACATTCTACATTCCACAAATAAAATTTGGGTAATGACGAACAACGTATTAGAGCAAAACGAAGTGCTCTAAAAATGTAAATGCATCAAGTTTCCGGTCCTATAGATATAACTATATAAGGACTTATATATGATTCATATAAGTACCTCTATATACCAAAAATATAAATACATTGTAATATAATATATTCGGTCGCAAAACATTGAATTAATGAACATAGTTAAAGGTGCATTGAAAACATTTTTCTGCTGCTTTTTTTTTTTTTAAGAATCACCAACGTTTATAAAGTAATAAGCACATAATAAATGAATAACCCACATTGATTTTGATCGTAAATAAATCCATTTTCAGCATGCATTATCAATTATTTATTATGAGTATTATCCCTATCTTAAGACTGCTAAACTATTTCCATTTAGAGGTATATCTTAATAGATAATAATAACCTTGTGGAAGGAAGAAAAATAAAATATTACCATTACGTGCGATTCACACAGATTGAAAACATTTATATATTTATATAGAATAAAATAATTGTAAATATGCCAAGAAGAGAAGAAATAAATTTAATAAATATAATAATAACACAAAAATATTACTATAACGTCATCACATAAAGTCTAAATTATTAATGAAACAGGCAAATAGTTACATACATAATGTAGTCGAAAGTAAATATACCAAACGACTTATTAAAAAATTGAACAGACCAAGTAGGGTTTATTACTGCAAAGTTATTATTGTTGAAATAATGTAGTGGTCATAAACACACGGTAAATAATAAATGATATTTGATTATTTGAATACCTGTCGACGTCCTATCATGTCATCAAAACTTAAGACTGGAAATCCGTTTTTTTACATCATAGTCTGTAAACACGATTGAGCAACCTATAAGCACTGTTAAGAATTCAACATCAATATATATAAATATATTTTTACGATGTGGTATAGTCAAAAAATAATTCGTTTACGCTGTAACATTTTTTGATTGTCGTACGTCAAAGATTTTTATCGAAATATTTGTGCACGTATTATTCTGTTCACATAATATAAATTTGAAAACGTAAAAATATTTTTTTGGTTTCTTGACTACATAATTACATAATTAAAGCTGAAAAAAAATAATATTATTGTGGTTCTATTTATTTATTTAAAATTAAAAAAAAAACGGAGCGGTGGTTTAGTTTGTTAGTTTACGAAAATTCGTTTTTCTTTGTTTTTAGACAGTTATGTACGTGACAGCTTTTTCGGCCATACGCTCTAAAAGTTTCATTAGTAATCACTTAAAATACTTCACCTGCAGAATACCGGTTACGTCACTCAATTCTCAGAAAATGTCTTTTCAAACGTTTTATATTTATTAAATGAAAACTCGTTCAATATAAACTTTAAAAACTACTAATAATCATATGATACTATTAATCTAATACAATAATATTTAATAAAATACGTCACAGTCATATTATTATATACTATAATTTCAGAAAATTTTAATTTTTTTTAGGTTACCACTTACCATTGTATTGTACGATTGAAGGTTGTGGTTTTTCATAACTAAAGTCAGCTGATTAAAAAAAAAAGGTTGCTTATTGAAAATCAAAACATTATGTGATGTTTTAGTTAATACGAAGAATGGATGAAATTTTCACCGTGAAAATATTATACTCATCAAAAATCATATTAAACAATATAACGTAAAATTCGATCGGTTGTCGGGTTAGTATAATATACTCTTTGTGATACGTACCTACTGGAAAAATGGACGCACGACAACGGTGTAGCTAAGTGGCCTATTTAAGACGCCGTGTTATCGTAATCGTTCCGTTTTACAAGAACAACTCCATCCCGTTCGACCAATGTCAGAATGTCGCAATAACCTCAGGACGGATCCAAAGTCTACTTAAACCAAAGTCGTACTGCAGTATCGTTGATAAGATCAATACATTTATGATTTGCCATATACGATTTTATCCTCGGGCTACGATATCCATGAAATATTATAGCGTTTTCAGTCCATATTATCAATATTGACTTGCCGGCTGGAAGTTTTCCCTTTTGCTTATAAACTATAAAGTATATTATATCAACGGCAAGTGTTGGCATTTTAATGTTAGATTTTCTCGTTCAATTGTTTTTAATTATCGTTAATTACGAAGTGGTTTTGAAAATATGTCTTTATCGAACGCAATTTTCATATTATTATTATTAAACAGTTGAACATAATTGCGTATAATTTACTCGGAAGTAGAAATTTCACATTAAAAGGTCTTTTATGAATAAAATATAAATCCTACTGAGACGCGTCTATGACGGCGATTAAAACGAAAAAAAAAATTATCATTTTTCCACGTATACATAATAATATTGTATAACACGCGCGTAGCCGTTATAATGACGGAAAAAAACAATAATAATAAAGCCACCGTCGTAATTTCAAGCGCTGTTCGAAATTAATATTAAATTATATATATAGACTGCAGGTATAGGTAGATTTTAATCACACCAGTAGTTTCGTTTTAATAAGCGTGGCTTGATTTCGTATGGCGTAAAATTCGTTTTTGCATTGTCGGAGTAAATTTATATTATACATTTCTACAATATTATATTCGTGCCGCGATACAATTAAATTGTGTTTCGAGAGAAATCAACGGCAATCTTTCTACGTTATTTTACATTACATAATTGTTTGAGAATCTACTATGGTTTTCTAAGAAATTAAAATGCCCGTTTTACATTAATTATGTCAGAAGAAAGGGACTCGGTGATGAAAACTTGTCGGGCGTTTCGCCATTAAAACCTTAAAACCGTGTCGTAGTATTGTAAATGTGTATATAGTGCGTATTATAATATAATACACTATATATATAATGAAGTCGATTAACTTTGAAACGCCAATTCCGGTGCGAGTACCTCATATATATATATATATATATAGCACAGTTGAAAGTTTTAATTAGAGTTTGCCAAATCAACAACTGTATATATATATATATATATATATATATATATATATATATATATATTAAATCACATATGTGCTATATTGTACATACGCCGTTATATTAAGTATATTCTACCATAGCTCGTTTCTGCAGATGGGCTTAAAATGAACTTGTACGATCAAAATTAATTACAATACTCGACTTTGAGATTCTGAACGGAACGATAAATGTATTATTTAAACAGCGATGTGTGTTTTTTTTTTTTTTGTCTGACTACACTTTTTATAGCAGAAAATATGTTTTGGTTTTCAATTCAAGCATCTTCTCTGATAGAAAAGCGAACCAAGTTGATGTTTTAAGTGGGTTCTCAGTACTTTTCTTAATAATTTGGGAAAAAAATAAACTAAAGATAAACTAGAATTTTTATTACGCAAAACCGGTCTTACACCGGTTACGTTGGGTATTACCGTATTACCGATAGGTAAATATACCACATCGATACCACTGTTACCAGTAATAACCATTAGGAAACCATTAGGATTCTCATTTATCACTAAAAAACAATGACGTTTTTTCATGAAATAAAAAATATATTAGCTCGTAGCTTATCATTCGAGAACGACCAGAAAGGTCGATGGAATATCCATTTTATATTTTTTATGAATCTACGATTTATACTTAGTACGTAATTAGGTATAAGTAGATAATTTAGCTATATTAAAATTCGCGTAAAAATTTTTTTTTTAAAGTTCAGATTTTACGTATGTAGTCACATATGTTCGCAACATATTAATATAATACGTACATAATATTGTGGACACACTTACGATAATTATATAAAATATGAACTTCGTTCACATCACGAATTCAATAGATAACAATTTTTTGTTTCTATCAATTCATCATCTACGACATTGGTAAGGTATGTTTAATTAACAAGCAAATAAATAAAATTAAAACTCGTGCCATGCGTTAAACGTGCATGTAAAATAGTCTGATTTAGCTATAATATTAAATATTGATTTACGAATTAAGTTAAAAAGTCGAAGTCTCTTTGTTGTCGTAGTATAATTACGGGAGGGGAACTTGAATGTCTTATCTCTACCAAGACATTTTTGTTGTTAAGCTAGTAAACTAAATTTATGTACTTATTTAACTTGTAATTATTATATTTATAAGTACTATAGTATTTTTATTTTATAAAAATAATACCAAAAAAAAAAAAAAAATCCGAATCCCTTATGCTCTAACTTTACATAACTAAGATAACATTAATTATCACTTCATAATAAATACCAAGTAGTAATCACTAATCATTAACCAATAATCACTATTGCACAAATGTATTGAAATAGATTATATTATATTGTATTGTGATACAAAAAAAAAAAAAAACCACTAATCGTTCAAATATTATTTTATCGTGAAGCGACGACGCAAATCATCAATGTACCAACGACAAATAAAATGTATAATGTAAAACTTATAACTATATAAATTATCTAACAACACTATGCGCCCTAAAAATGGCCTAATCCTTAAAAAATACTTAATGAATAATGATGAAAGCCACGTAAAGTGGATCTTTTTTTATGATGTATCTCAGAAACTATACCTATTTAGATACCAATAAAGTAACCTACGAGTAATATACCTATTTGTAAATGTGATTATTTTAATATTATATAATTATTTATTTTTAATGTACAGGGTGGGGCAGTGGGTTCTGACGACTTATAGAGTACAGCGGTTAGGTATTAAAGTGAAAAGATAAACTAGTTTGTCGCCAGATTAAAGTTCATGATGTTTAGTTTTACTTTATCAGTAATCATGGCCTGTAACACGTGTCCTGTAAATCGGCGTGTTTTTTCTGAATCGTGTGATTTCGCGGAATGGCGATATTGCTTGGCCACCACGTTCTCCTGATTTGACTCCGTCCGATTTCTATTTGTGGGGTTATTTGAAATCTAAAGTATTCACTAATAAGCCACATATATTATTAGAGTTAAAAAAAAAAAATTAGACGTTAAATTACATCCATCGATGTGCATATCCTTCAGAAAGTTATGGACAGTATAAAAAAACGGACAGCCGACTGTATGCAAAATGAAAGCGGCCACTTGAGTAGTGTAATTTTTAAAAGTTAGGACTTTTGTTAATGATAATTAAATATAATCTTTATGTTGAATAAAATACAATTTATTTCATTACTTTGTTTTTAATACTTGACTAATAAACTACAATTAAAATTCGTCAGAACCTGTATATATGCCCTAATGGTTATATTGAGAGATGCTTATGGTATAAATCAATTTTTGTGTGTGTGTATGGGGGGGGGAGGGGTTAATAGGTATAATGTACAAACATTTCTTTCTTCCTACACACATGACCAAATTATGCCACTGGTTGTTGTATAATGATCTCTTCGTCAAGCTTTTGAATAAGCTTGATTTACCATTAAATTACAGTTATATATTGTACTACAATTAAATGTTTGTATAAAATAATAAATATAATTTAATGTAACGCAATATAAATATATGTGGATGTTAAGATTATAAACATATTTTAATCAAGTTTCGACTGGATAGCGTTGAATGTTACTGGTATAAAGCATTATTTCTTCATTAGTGAACACTAAATTCGTAATATTATAATAAAAAAATAAAGATAAAATCGTTAAAACTTACGACAGTAATAAATTAATAGCCTCTTTTAGGTACCTATATATGTATATTTACATTTTCAAGAACTTAGAAACTATTAATAATAATTATAGCCTATAGATGATTATCGAAAAACGGTTTTTTTGATTACATAGATAAATAAATATTTTTACTTCATTTACGTTGTGGTGCTTGCACAACGTTGTACAGTAATAAGACTAGATATTTTTAATAAAAAAAAATAATAATCAAGTTACTCGGTGCCTATTTTAAGTGAACATCCGCGACGCACGACGTACAGCACGTGCCTGTATCGCATATTATATAATATATAAGTATATTAATATCGCACGTTGTCGTCCACGTGCAGTATATATGACATATATCATTTCGTCACAGCCGGATCCATATTATATTATATCATTTCACTGGCATTAATATTATACAAAATTATTCCGCCAATGATTTCCGTTCGACCTTATATTTTATGATGTTATAAGATACGTATGTACCTTTTTCTTTTTTACGTGCGATATCACAGCTGATGCGAGAATCACGATAGTATTACTTCCACCTCCGCTGCATAGTTTATTGTACAATAATTACCAGAAAATTATAGAAAATCGTCAATCAAATACATATGTACTGTGTAGGCGCAGTACATGTGCCGTGGTGGCCAGAGCTTACATCTAAAAAATATACCAATATATAGTATGATACAATAAATTAACAACATCAGAGCCCCGTCCCCTTCCCTGAATGGCGCTGCACCAGTTGTCGCTCCAGGTCTTTCCTCTCACTTATGATGTCTTCGACCATATTGTAGAATTCGTCCAACAGTGATTCAGCACTAATAACAGTGCCGGGTGATGGTCAGTCAGATAGTCCTCCTTCCTATGCTCATACAGCAATTTCGGAAAGTCCGCGGTTTAAAGGGTTTTTATGGGGGAGAACCTCTTCTCCATGCCTACTCTTGCCCCGGCCCACCGCTAGGAAGTGATGATGGTGTGTATCATCAGTGTTGTCTGGATACTGCCTATACGCAGCGGCCAATCCCGTCTCCCGGCACAGATAGCTCTGGAAGCATCCTCGGCCGGTATATAGTATACATTTGTTAAGAAAACTTATAGTAACGGTATATAAAACGACACAGATTTTAACGTGGTATTACTTATTGTATGCCAACCGTGGTTTCTGGTCTCGGTTGTTGTACTTGCACACTGCACAACGTCAATAATTATAATTATTTTAATAATGTTTTTAAGCAGATAACGTATATATCATACGAGAATTAGATATATATATATATATATATATATAATTATATATAGGCTCTCCGAGCACACTTTTTGACTACAAACGACTAATAGAACACGTATCCGCGATCTTTGGGGGAAAAATTCCCTAGGAAATAAAATCTCAGATAAATAAAATGTTATACTTACTGAACAATAATTAATAGTTTGAACAAAAAATAAAATATGAGGTAAAAAAAGTTAAATATGCATAGGTTATAGGTATAATGGCAAGATAACTATATTATAATTCGTTACGTTTTAAAATTTAATTATCATATACATCCAAAAGAGGTTATTTTGGCTAAATTTTTCACTGAAGATTTTTTTTTGCAATTCACCGTCTCCACGTGGTTCTCTCAGCACGACGACTTTAATATACTACAACTGTATTCGGTCGCTTATTTCGATTAGGGCATAGGAAAAAATTCTAATTCCACCACCCTTATTATTATTGTTATTTTTTTTTTACTATTATCATGTTTGGCGAAAACCATGACGACTAGACGTGGTGGTTAGCAAAATCCTACACCTGTTATTTGTCTTTAAATTGTTGTTAATATTGGAAAATTGTCTGCATTGCAGTCCCAAAGTGGAAATTTGACTTATTTCAGTACGACGTGACGAGTAAGCGACGATGGACCTGTACAGATATTCAATCCGGCCAAACGTAATAATAAACACTAAAAATAATTCTATATAATCGTCTGAGAGCTCAGCGTGTGCTGATAAGTAACGAAAATTTTCATTCTGATATAAATATTAGCAGGAAGTGCATTTCATATTCTGTAGTCAGTGCGATGTGTGAAAAATATTTCATATATCTAATCACTAAATATTATTATTTTTATATACATACTATAAACCCCTTGTCCATTGTTGTAAGCACGAGTTTATACGATAAGTAATAGTTCAACTGACACCAAACTAGATTATCCTCCCGGAAGTTTAACTGACAACAAACTTATTCGTATCGCGTATTTTTTTTTCTGGGTGACTTCTAACATTCTCGTACTTTATGAGTAAGTTATAGGTTGTAAGCATTAAGAACTGTGATGTCCAAAATCACTTTGTCGCTCAACCCAGTCTATCATCTGAAACGATATACTAGGCGTGTTGTTGAATCGCTTCAAAAAACGTTTAAGTTTTAAAGGTACTTAATACCTATAATATATACATAATGACGTTGTTTTATTATTGGTCTATGAGAAATATTTTTTTATACATATAAGTGCATATATTTACATAATCCTGAAAATTTGGTTGACCGCGAGACCACTGGTTAATTTTTGGTGTTAAAATTACTGTAGTATTCCGGTATTCGAACCTATGCAAGGTGTGTTAATAATATATGACACTGTTCTATAAGCTATTACCTGTATTCTTTTCGTCCGTAAAAAATATGATAAATACGTAAAATACAATTTCTAGTCCATCGATATTATTATTACCATAGATAATAACGTATCGACACTACTATAGGACAAGCATAATATTATATTAACTACGTATATGGAGTCTTGGTCTTTTTTGGGGAGGAGATTTTGTTGACAGTTTTTGCATTTTTTTTCAGAGACAGACAATATTATGAAGTATTTTGTGGTTGTGTACAAAACAATGAAAATAATGGGTCCCAGAGCTTATTCCTAAATTATCGCGAGATGATCATTTATGTCCCATCCATTTTTTTATTATCTATGTATCTAAGATTGCAATTATAATGAAATCATTAATAAGGTTAACGAATAGATTTTCAAATGAAGTAGGTACAATAATTCAACTATATACTACACACTATATTCGTTGTAAATTGGACATAATCCGTATGAAATAAATAAATATTAAGTCATTACCTGGAGTGAAAATGTTCCGGTTTGGCTAAACTTATGCAATGATGACCGATTATAGTAGTTGACTTACGAATGTTTATTATGAGCTTACAAGATACAAACTTACTATACAGTACAGACAAGTTAGAAGTCTTTCTGGCAGTTCCCAATAATCTAGATAATACCGTCGAATATGCATTGAATTTATAACTTTCGGGGACAACTAATGTTAGCTGAGCATAGTATTAATAATTACTATCCAAATTTATGCTTAAGAACAACTTATTAATTAAGTAATTATTAGTTATTATATATAATAAGTGGGTGGCCAATTTCACGGACATGTAACAATCAGTTCTAATCTGCTACGCGAGTATCTCGTGTGTGTATTGTATCCCATGTACGGTATACAATGAGGTTGTTAGTTTGTTACTTATTTGTGAAGTTATTATTATCATTATTGTTATTTTTATTAGAACACGCACTATAGTATATTATTATTGCAATAAAAATGTCTCGGTTGTTGCGTTTCAAATGTTCACAACTACATAATATATGAAATAGGTACACGTACGAAACTCGAAAGTAAATGCACATTGTCGTAGGAAAAAAATAGACAAAACACTATGTATCTCAAAATAATTTTGATCTATGTGCAGTAAACGTAATAAATATAATATAAAATATCCGAATAATATACAACAAAGCATCTCAAAAGAAACACAGATATATTATGCATGCACCGCATTGTACTTGAATGGAAACGGCCCGGCTTTTATTGTTATTAGAAAAGAGGACGAATGTATTATGTAGTTTGTGTATATATGAAAGTAAATCTGAATAAGTTATAAGGTCGGATACGATGTTTTTCTTCAGTTATTTCTAATTTTACTGTGCTTTTTTTTTTTTATATAATATGTATACTGAGTGTTGTGAACAAATTAAATTATTAAATTTTTCTCGAAATATTCTGCGTGTTTGTCGTAAATTGTATGTTAAAACGAACCATTATTTAAAAAAAAAAGTAAAAAATATATTTTATAATCATAAAATATTGTAACATTAAAAAAAATATATATTAATCATTTAAAATATTTATGAAATATTTCTAATAGTATATACATTATAATAGATCTTTATATTCATATTAAATTTACATATTATTAAAATAATGGCTTTTAGTGTGATGTAGTATTATTGTATTATTCCCATGGTTCATATTATTATGTTATTATTCAAAACGATGTTTATCCTATAAGTCAACATAAAATAACACGAAACCCGAACGGTTTAACAAAAAACATTCTTGATGTTCTTTATATGAATATAATTCAGTTGTAGCCCACTATGAATAGGAAAAAAAATCCTTGTTTAATTATTTTTACCGGATATCAGATACATCTATAGCCTATATTATGGTATATGCATATAGTTAATCGATTAATTTAGAGCTATAGGCAAGTGTTTCGTACGTATATATATATAATATATTCTTCTTCTTTTTTTGGTTTCTGCCTAGCAAGACCATACCTCTAAATAAACATACTGCCATCTATCTTTATCTTTTGCTAATTAATGGATTGTTAATTTTAGTGATTTCGTAGTATTTTATTCGTTATTTGTATACTTCAATTCTATAGAATGTGGCAGTACCAAATTGGAGTGCGTATATACCGTATTTTAATGACGTTATTGTTGTTTTGTTAAAGTCTTGTATGGAGCGTAATATGATCAAATGTCTGTATATAACTATACAAGTGTACAACCTACTTTACTTTTAACGAGAGAGCTTGAACTTCAGGGAGATTTTACTTGCACTTAAGGATTTATGTAATCGAAAAATGTTGTCAGAACACAATTTGTTAACTGCATAGGTAATACATCTTTAAGCATATTTTAGTATCAATTTTTAGTCTGATTTTAAATACATATTGAATTATATCGCTAAGGTGATTTCGTTTATTTTTTGTAAAAAATTAATTATAACTTGTTTTCAAACTTTTTATGGTAAATGTGAAATGATAAAACTTGAATTTTGCTATAATACTTACCTCCCTTAATAACTATCTAATCTTTTCTTCTGTTTATGATAAAACTCGGTTTATACTCTATTTAACACACATTGGGTTAATTGGATTTTAGTATTTTACTCTTAATTACTCATATTTTTGTAGATTTTCAATGCGACAGTAATGCGTACATTAAAAAAAAAAAACTGTAAGTCTACGAGTATGTTTTGTTTTAATTATTTTTTTTTTCAATTTCATAAGCATCGAATAATATTGATTAACGTTCATAAAATCATAACCAACTCGTTATGTATAATAAATGATTGGTCAGCCGCGTTAAAAATATTAGCAATTGCAGTCAATCACTCAACTCCGTCATCATCCGATAATTATTCCCATACTGTAATAATGTCAAAAATATTGTAAAACATGATTTTAAAAATGTACAGGCCAATATATGTAGTTGTACGAGACAATACTAATAAATGTAGACTTATCATTTTTGTATCACTAATTTTAAAATTGTAACTATGAGTAGGCATGCGAAATATAAAAACAATCAAACTTAATTTTTCAGTATCTTCAATGTGTATTATGAAGTTTAAAAAGTACATAATTACAGCTTATATCCATCCAATAAACAATAATGTAAAATCACATAATTGTTCATAAATATACATACAATATATATAAACAACTAGGACCTAAGTCACTAGGTTTATAAACTGATGATAAATATTGAGCCATATAGGTACTAATTTAATATTATAAATGCGAAAGTAACTCTGTCCGTCTATATTATGTACGTTTTCATTGGGCTAGACCACTGAATCGATTTTGATGAAATTTGGAATAAAGATAGCTTTAACCTTGAAAAAAAACAAAGGCTACTTAAAAAAAAATCAATACCTAAGGGGTGAAACTAAATAATTACTCTAATGCTTAACTTAAACTAGGTATCTTCCTTATATAACCATAACAAAACTACTGGTATGTGAGCAAATCATAGGAAATACCGCGTTACTAATAAAATTAATTTTAATAATAAATTCTACAACTTACTATGCACCGTTATCACATAACTATATGACTTACATTGCCCGCCATGCCTTAGTCGTTGCATTTAATTCTTAATAGATAATTTCTGCGCGTTTTATGAAATTACATACACATACATATATATTATAGTTTAGTTCATAAAACGCTCGTCAGTTGTTACGCTCGTCGCGAATTTTATTTCATTTTTCGAATCACACATAAATATCGTGTCGTGTGATTTATTTTACACGAAACGATATTTTATGTGATTTACGGTGTTAAACAAATAAACTCGTTCTCGCGTGAATCCCGTGACATTAAATTTGTGTTTTATAGTTTAATTGTAAACGGGGTACGTAATGAATAAAATATAATAAATTATTACGACTTGCCCAGTTGTGTGTCGTATTATATTAATATTATTCACGTAGACTTTTCGATGCAACCACCGTTACACGGAAACACATTTGGTAATCTTCAGCCCATGATTCATGTCAATGCCTAGACTTGTGTAAAAGCAAAATAATATAATATATATTACTATTAGTTGATTTTTTGTATAAAGTTACTATATAAATCAAAACTAAAGTACGGTGCGTAACTATGAGGAACAGTTAATGCATAATATTAGGAACTAAACATTTTGTACAACGAGAAAATAAATGTTAGCAAAAATAAATAATGTGTATATAATACAGGGAACAATATTATTACTTAGGTTTGTAAAACTATAATATTATATTAATGTACCATGCTACAACGCTTCCAAATAGACAACTAGGCATCTTTGTTCTAAAAAAATATTGTTTTTCCACCGTACCAACCAAGGGTTTGATTGGCAAAATCGAAAATATTTAATAAAGTATACAACTTTTTGGTTAATACTGATATACCTGACAATGATGCATATTATAAACCGTTCATCTTTCGCGTTTATTTCCGTAAACATCGTGTAACTTTACTCATTTAATATAATAATACTATCACCCCCCGATAGCACATTATATACATTCAAAGAATGTACTGATTTTACAACAACAATTAAAATTTTTTTTTAATTTTTTTGTATGTAAAACCTTTGAGGATATTAACTTTTTTCTAAGCAACACTTTAAAAAAACTTATTTTTCAATTTTCTTTAGTTATTAAGGTTCTCTCCGTAATTAACATAAAGATAAAATATAACAGAAACCGACGAAATCGATCAGTGTACAATCGCAAGTGCTGAAGTACGGTGAGGATCGTTTTTAGATACGTATACTTTATAGTTTATACTGTACTACTATAGTATTATACGCATACCGTCTGGAAATTGGATACTTAACGAATCCTACATTATAATATATAGATAACCATTTGATTTAAAAAGCTGATTCTGATGTATAAAATTATGTTACTTAGTTTTCGGGCTAAACGCTAAAATATACTGAAACGTTTGAACACTATATGTAATAGAATCGTGCAAAACGGCCGAAAACTTTTAAATTATTACGAAATCCACATTATTAACTATGATACTGTGACGAAAGCATTCCACGCATTTTTCAAGTCCACTCTATGTATAACGTTTAGCATATGTCATTAGTTAGGTACACAACCCAAATATTCGGCTTTTTCGGACTGCGGTAAATATTTAACACTCGCGATTGTGAAATATACACATTTTATCTTTTTATCAATAGGTCTCCGAAATATTTGTATTTTATGTTTCTTCATTGCTTAAGCGACGTAGGTCGTCATCGGTATCGTGACTTTGTCGTCTTCATTTCTCTGTGTATCGAATATTTTGATACGATATTAATAATATTCGTAGAGATACATGAAAAAAACGACCGATTATTTCGATCGATCTCGGCGATCGGCTGTACAGTTCATGACGAAACGATAATCTGTCTAATCTCCGAAGCCAGAGTGAAAATCACGATCGGTCGCGGCCAGTTTATTATAAAAAAACTTTGTTTAATAGGAGTACCAGACGTCGATTATTCTGGCGTAGCCTATTATAGGTGTAACATTAACAGTATTTTGTGGTCATTATTATATTATTATATAATATACGATTAAGTAAAAATATATAAATTAAATAACAGTTTAAAAAATTGTCATCGTTATACACTAAAGACAAATTCTACTTACATGGCGCAATGATATTATATTATAGTACGCGGGCAGTGTACAGTAACATTATCATTTAAATCCACAGCTGTAAAAACTGTATAATATTATATTATCATCACTGTATACGATGGACCCTGCACCTACGCATAAATGAGTCGTTTTTCAATACATTTATTATACCTATGATATAAATTACAAGTGTGCATTATTATATTATATATTATGATGAAAACCGTAGACGTTTCGGTGAGCGAACAGAAAATCGTCGTTTTATGGTCCGAGTAGTTGTACCGAAATCTATAGTGCGAAAACGCTATTTAGTTCGGTTTTCACTTCCTGCAAGAATAGCGAAAAAAATATATTATTAAATCGTCTTTGTTCGCGTGAAATGCGATAAAAACGACTGTCATTATTATTTGAAACACGAGTGAAACAATTCAATCATTTTACAAATAACTGTGTTACGTCAGTGCACGGTCGGTTTGTTCCTACTTCCCACCATAATATAGTTAGATAATATCCATATAATATTATAAAAGTGACGATTGCAGTGATGGGCATTTTTGTTTGCTTCTTTAAGTCGGTCAAATCTTATTACGACATTTCAGAGATGGACTGTTTAGCTATTGCTATTTTCTATAATTTCCAGATGCGGATCGTGGACAAATTTAATGTTTAATACATGTATATAATAGAAACATTCACAACCTTTCTCGATGCGATTCAATCAATCTCACTCGATATATCTTAAGTAAAATCATTTTTTTTCTGCTCGGAATCTACCTATTCCGTCACAGCTTTCCAAATGCGTTGCATAATATTATTTCCCACTTATCTCGTCTAAACAATAAAAAAATATGATGTCTTTCATTATATGTAGTGCCTATATTGGTTAAGAAAAGACGAAAAATTAAAAATGATTTATCTGGAAAAATAATTGTAATTCCCAAAAATGTTACATTGCACGCGTTTTTACCAAGATATAATATTATACACAATATCATTTTTCATATTATATTATATGATATTGGTGGTGTATAAGTTTCCAGACGAAAAACATAGTTTTAATTCGACCCGCAGTCGTCGGTAATTTGCTCGCTTCCTACCTATAAGCTTTATAACTACCTAACTTTTTGAATAATTAACGGAAATTAGTAATTATTCAACTTTCAAAATATCGAGGTGATAATAAATTAGTTGAATATTATAATATTACAATAAAACATACACCGTACACATTTTTGTTGTTGATCCAGTTGATACTGTAAATGGGTTTATGTCGTATAGTGAAATCGCCAGTTTCGTTTCGTTTGTTTCGGCAATGGTACCCATAACGAAAGCTATTAAAATAATATGTACCTACGCGCGGTTGTGTGATTAGATTTTTTCGTGTTTGCTAGTTTCCCGCAATCGTTTTTATTGTACAAACTCGTCGAGGAGGTACACAATGTTTACACAAATGTTTCCTCTGCCAAAACAGAAATATCCCAAAGATCGAACGCCCATCATAAGTATATATAATCACGCGCGCGTGCTTTTCCGATGTACCTATATAATATATAAATATCGCGTATGTTGTATAAACATATTGAACGGGAAAACGTGATGTACTGACTGTATAAGAATCATCGTCAACATTCATAGAACACGAAAAAATATTGTACACGCGTTTCCGGAAACTTGTAAATTACCCGTAAAAACATATCAAACGTACATTTATACATCGATTTCAATTTTAGAAGAGTGCAATATAATTATTATATATTATTGCAATATTGCATTAAGCGTTCAAAAAATGCTCCACCGTTACACGATTGTCACTAATAATGTATTAGGAATATAATATTTTCGTGTATTAATTTACCAATAAATAATAATTTATAATGCATTTCCATTTGTTACTACGGTAACAAAAACTGCTTGTGGGAATTAAAGAAGTAATTAAAAAAAAAAAAAAAACGTTTTAAAATATTTATCGAATTGCCTATGAATAATTAACAACAATTTAAAATTCAAATCGTAGGTTATGATACCCCGAAATTGTATGGGTGCGTTTAGAATGCATTACACGGCACGTCGTTCCGTCAACCCCCGTGGGCCCATGGACGCGGCTTGTGTGATAGGGGATCTGTTTTCTGTCGATAAGGTGTACAGTCACAAACTTATATACGCCCTAATGACGTCCGGTATCCGGTTTGAACCGCTCTCGCGGTTGCTTTTCTTCGCCGCGGTCGTGAATTCGCTAATGATAAACCCGTGGGCGTAATAGTCGCGATATCTCGGCAAATGCGTAAAAAAAAAAAAACGCGAACCCGCGAAAAGAATTGCCGCTCGCGATCAAAGCAGACATCCTGGAAAATCCACTGTCACGACGGTATCTCGGCGCAAATAGGGCCTGTACAAATATCATATTCTACTATTATTTCGAGCTCCGTAGTGTATCATACATGACAATTTCCGATTTTATCATGTTACGCCGCGAACTGCGCGCGCGCATGATTGCACCACAAGTCCTCATCGCTGACGCTCCTGTCGGCGTCGCGCCGCGGAAGAGCGAAGGGAGGAGTGCGTTTCGCGCAGACGGGGGCCACCGACGCCGCCGTACGCTCGCGCCGCGCCCGTCGCGGCGAAACGAGCGATGAGCGTCGAACGAGCGATCGAGCGAGCGTTTGAGCGCACCACCGCGACACAAAGCGGCTTTTGTTGCGTCGCCGGGTTCGACGACCTCGCCGCGGCGGCCGCGTTCGGCCACCGTCGGAATCGGCCCCCCTCCCCCCCCCGGACAGCCGCCGCCGTCCGTCGCCGCGTGGTGCACGCGCGCATTTCTCCGCGAGTTCGTTGACCCGGGGCCGGCCGCCGCACGCGCAACCCGTGCACGCGCGCACGCACGCACCCGCGGCGCGTCCGGTCGCCGGCACACAGGTAAAACGGCGGGCGGGCCAGCTATCGATTTCACGGCTTTTCGGGAGGTTTTTCGTTTTTCGGGTTTTCGCGTTTTTCACTTACGCTGCCCGCGTGTAATAACATTATAACGATATGCGTCCCACCCACATCGCGCCGCTCGGTTTTCCCGGAGAAATTTCAACCGTGGCCAGTCGGGGAGCGCAGCACAAACGCGTTTTGTTCACGAAAAGTCCCGTAACGGGAAATACGGTTTTCGCGCATTTGCATATAAAGTTCCGATGTGTAATGAATAATAATATATTATAATAACGGTACTTATAATATAGGGCGGCACGATAAAAAAAAAAAAAAAAATCGCGAGAAATCGCGTGTATTATGACGTACAAAAAAAAAATGAACTGCTTGTCCGTTCGGCGGCACAACTGTTACTAAAACATTAAAATATGCCTACATATTATTTATTGGTGTCGACACGATCCGCGTCATAATAATATCGACTTCTAATAGATCTAATAAATAACGGCATATCGTCTGGTATAAAATAGTTATTTATATTGTGTGCCGTCTGCACAATATAGGTTCGAAAATTAACGGATTTGAATTTTTCACGCGGCCTATATTATTGTCAGTTTTGACCAACGTCGTTATAACGGTTAGATTTTCAAGGAGAAAAGTCGAACTTTTTTCTGGGTTCTTTCCGAGGACTGATCCGACACAATATGCAGTAAACCTAAAATCTTATACACTTATATGGTATGACTGAAATACGAAATGTACGAGAGACATTTTGCAGCAACTGCGATGAATCACATTTTATAGACCGTGAAAAAGTTTTAGATCTTTGATCGTACGTTAATACGCGTTATAAACATGTCGGTACCAAAAATTATTTAGATGAAATTATTGCAGCCGTACGACATTTGGGGAATCTCGAGCACTATTAAAAGTGTCATATTATAACGTTGTTGTTTCGTAAACACTATATCAAAACCTGTACAAAATTATACGAGGGTTAAATGTAATATATATTATGTTGGTGAATTATAAAAACACGGTATAATATAATATTATAATAATTGATTTTTAATATCGTCTAACACATATCAACATCTGTTTCTCCTCTGATATTGCGCTGTATGATGACCCCATAACACGTATTATATTAATAATTATTGTTATAATTTAAAACAGCCTTCATCTCCGGCCATCTCAATTCATGTTGCAGAGTAAAAGATTTGACGCGCGTTTTAAATGGTGCGCATATTATATTAACTACACGTCTAAGAAATTAAGTTGCAAACGATTTTGTTGCAAACCTCCGTTTTAAAACTCAACACTTTTAATAATTATAATAGTCCTCTATAAAATGGCCCTAACAAATTCTATAATATAACTTGTATTGATATATAAATTAACCAAACGCTATATATTTAACACTGCTTATTGGATTGTCCGCGTTTGACTAACCATTCACTTATTAAATAAAAAAAAAGAAAAAGATTAACGATAAAGTTGTTTAAAAAAATATGTAGAATATAATATTTTGGTACACGACTTTTTGTAATATAATTTCTATTAAGGTGTATATACCTTTACATTAACATATATTACCCGATTCATCTTTATTATTTAATGTCTGGCTCAGATATAAGTGCATATGTATTTTGGTGTACCTATAAAAATATAATAATAATATATTATTTAGGTGGGTAGTTGCTTAGACAAGACGAGTGAATAAGATAATTCCTGACTTTTGAAATTCGTTACTGCATAAATTCAAATTAAATTCTAACAAATAAATCATACACCAACAAGCACTTTGTTCTAAAAACCTAATGTTTTAATTTTTTATTTATTTATTTTTTTTTTTTTTTATATAATTATTTATATTGTTAAATTATTGGGTACTTAATTATTTATATTATCAAATTATTTGTGATCTATCTATAACCACGGTTAAATTGATTTAAAACATTTTGTCTAAAACGCTTTCCAGCCCCGACTGTATCGCACCGTGTGGCCCTGTGATATCTATCATTCCAAACATGTGCAGCGTACTGGCCAAAATCCTAATCGGGAAAGCCGCGCGCGCTACAACGATTGTTTTTGATGGACCGATTCGGTATCACGGCGATTTCCCTTGAGCGTAAAGAAAAATCATAAATGTATATTACATTATATACAGGCATTTCCAAAAAAATGTGTAACTAATCTAATATCAAGCTGGAACGGTTTAAACCGCGGTGGTTAACCGACTTATGGTAATTCTCTGTTTCCGAATGCGAATATGGATTTATCACTGCTTATTATAAAAGTATTTAGGATCTACCATAGTTCCTCGTAATCGCGGCTGGGCCACCAAACGAAGCGAGACGACAATCTTATTATGCTCTCAACAGACGGAGTGTCTGTGCTGCAGTATTATATTATTACGTTGTCCAGATTTCTGTTTTGTTTCAATGTTCATACAATATGACAATATTAATATCGAATCATTGTGCCGTTCATTCCGATGAATACGATTGACGAATTTATCGACATATTTTATAATTTTATGGAGGAACTTTCAACGTCATAATGTCGTCATTGTACATCAATTCCTTGTTTTGACACATTGCGTTAAATTTTATACGATATTGTAGTTTGTAGAGCGGACAACAAGCGTAAAGGCGTTTATGTTTTTTGTGTTAAAATAATATAATGTTGTACGTGCGCAGGTTGCAAATCACGCGGAGTATCTGTGCCGCAGCGTACATCATAAATGATAATAATATGCATACACTTCGACGGGCAATGCATTATTATATAACGTCGTCCTTATGCTCGATCGTATATCGCATTGTATTAAGTAGGTATTCGCGTTATGCACAAATAACACGGAATAACAGTTTTGGTTTTTTTCGCCGCCGGTTAATGTCGGCGGACCACTGCAGCAGTGCAGCCCGCCGTTTTTTTACTCTTGCAGTCGAAACGTCATTGGCGTAGGTATACACAGTATCGCGGTTTTGAAGTTTTGCAATAATCATTATTTTTACATTCGGCCGTAGATGAACAGGCGTAAAGAGAACAGTTACCAACGCGCAGATGCAACAGACTCTTCAAACGTGTAATGATATTACACTACAGCCAAACAGCGATATAGTATAACATTATAATAATATAGGTCGTTTACACTCGTTATTGAACAGTGGCGCGTTGGTGTTTCTCGAGGCAATTACCCGAGTCCAAAACGAACGGGTATGTAAATAAATGTTAATAATACAAAAAAAAAAAAAAAATACGTCATCTAATAAAACGTAACAATGTTATTTTTCAGCCGTAGAAAATTTATTCATAGAACATATACGAATCCATATTTTTCGTTGCGGGTTCTTAATGCTGTGTTTTGCATAGAGTTTCAAAATTATTGTTCAACTCGCCGGTGTACCCACAGACTATACACGGCATATATCATTCCTACGTCGTCATACAACAACTGCAACAATTGCTGCAACTGCGGAGAGTGTAATATACACGCACATTGTAGCACAATAATCGTACGAATTTCGTCATCGTCATTATATACATCGGCCGTCGTGCTGCGGCGTCCGGCGGACGCGCGTGAAGAGATTTCCACGGGCGCGCAGTGCGCACACGCTTTCGAAAACGCATTCGTCGGAGGCGGCGGCGGCGGCGGCGGCGGCGGCGGAGCGGTGTAGGCCCGCCGCCGCGTGCGTTGCCTTCAGGAAATATTTGGAGGTCATCGACCCCGGTGTGATAAAACGAGCTCCGCGTGCGTCGACGTCGGAACGCAGTGCAACTATAATACGGGCCGCCACACGGTAGCCGTCTCGGTGAAAAGAGGCGAAATAACTCGGCGGCGTGGCGGCGGTCGGGTGCTGTCCGAGAGAAGCGGAGTTGATGGGAGGTTGTCGAATTTTTTTATTTTTCGATTACTCTTTTCGGGACGGGTGGAGAGGGGGCCTCGGTAAATCATAAAGGTATATAATTTGACGCATCCATATATTATAATATTGCGGTGCACTCGTAGAAACGCGAAAAACGTACCTACTTACAACTGCACTCTCACGTTGTAACGCCATGTTATAGGTATCTATATATTGTATAACGTCATATACCTGTTATAATCTAAGCTACTAATCGTGAGAATAAAATATATGGGTAAGAGTGTAATAAAAATATTTATTAGTGCTAGGAAAACGGTGCATTAAGATCTAGTAAAAAATGTCAGACTATATATTATATTATACAGTGCCTTCAAATGTGAAAATAATGATGACATCTAAAAAACTAATATCTTTACTTATTATATAAATATTATGAACATTGATTTTAACGACAGTACCAATTATGTTTAAAATACTAGTATTGTATAATTGAAATTAACAAAAAAAAAAAAAAATAAATATTTTTACTCCTTCTTAAACGATCAAAAAGTATTCTAAAGGCTTATATTCTTAAAAATCGTAAGAACACAAAACAACTTAAAATCGTATTATTATCCATGTATTTTATAATATGAAGAATTATTTGGTGTTTATGAATCAAATATTATATTATTAAATATATTATGCATAATATATTAAATAATCGATGTACTAAAATATCTTGGGGAAAATTATATAAAATATACTATAATTTTCAAGCCCGTAATTATCATTATTATAATCATTTTAATACATTATATTATTTATACTATTCTCAAACGTGTCTCGTCGTCTTCTGTTTCGCATGTTACTTCTCATATTATAGGTTGGTACATATATCGACCACTTCGTTGTTGCATGTCTCGTTTCGCATATTAGTATATTACCATAATATGTATTTTAACGTGTAAGTTATTACTTATTATATATTATTGCGTTTATACGTCACGATGTTATTAATATATGTATAATAATATTATTTTACCCGAAGCGCTTGCAGTGCTGCAGTTTGAATAATAGCAGACGCGTTTGGGGTGGGAAAAAAAATATGTGTAAAAACAGGTTTCATGCAGCAGTTGGGACATGTTTTTATGAAGAATAAAATTTAAATTTTATCGTCAAATTGTGAAAACGTCACGAATCTGATCGGCGCTGATGGGACGCGCTACGAATGACGAGAACATTTAGCTAGTACTTATAATATAATACTCTTTACTTAAAATATTATTATATTATTTACACTCTGATTTTGATCTACAGAGTGATTTACCAAGCATGCTTACTAGGTGCTTACTTTAATAATACATTTATTCAAATTTTTAAGTAAGTATACACACATACGAACCATATTTTCAAATACTTAGATATTCATACTACTTTCGAAAAGTTAGATATCAACATTTTTTTTAAAATGATAATCGCCCTTTTTTTCTTGTAAATTGTTAAGCGCATAATACTTTAAGGACTAAATTTACAAATACTTTATTTTAAATACCATTTAAGAAGTATCGTTTGGCGAAACAAATTTCTTTTTTTTCCTAATGAAAACCAAATGTTAACCTACTTCAGCTTATCTGTTAAAAATATACAGGAAAAAAGTGTGATTCTCGTTCGAAAAAAAAAGTTTTAATCGCCACAGGAAACTCCTGGTATTAAACAGTAAAAATATATGAGTATTTAAAAATTGGATCCTTAAGTAAATTTAAAAATGTCAAAAATCAAAATTTTAATAAACGTGATGTTAAAGAAAAAATAGTGAACATTCTTGGTGAATCACCATCTATTATTTTGTTTTTTTTTCTTACAACGATCATCTCGAATTGATCTGTAGGATCTGCTATTAATTATTATATAATATAAGTAAACATAATATAAGGTATATACAAATGTAACGCTAATGGCCTAGTAGTTGAAGCAGAAATATTATAATTTCAATTTTCAAGACCAATAAAAAAAATTAAAAAATCTAAAATTTACTATATAGACAAAATATTTTATCATTTCAAGATCTAATCTTTTTTTGCTTCATATAATATAATTTTTATACAAAATACCTGAAAAATTAAAATTAATATAGGTACCTACGAAATTGTATCGCATAATAATATTGCTGCAGCGGGGCCGAAAAGTAGATAAATAAATAATAATAGTGCACATGTATATTGTATATAGAACACAGTGTTATAACTATCCCAATCATATATTGTTTAGGAATTCGAGTTTGTAGACTATAGACTTTGTGTGGTTTGTTTTAAAACTTTTCTAATCAGCACTGTTGTAGTGTCACGTGGTAAAATAGGTTAATGTATGTAAAATACTATAATAACTACCTATGTGCACGGAATGCACTTGGTTTTTAATCAACTGTTATTAAACCGGAGTTGTGCCTTTCTACGACATTAAAACCGTTGTCTACACATATTATTACATTGAAATCATAATTAAGGTATTGATATCGATATGTTCAATCTGCTATTTATAGCTGTACAAAATTGTATGCATTTAGAAATGCAAAGAATCATATTTAAATATATAATAATTTACATAGAAATATTTTTATTTTTTTTTTTTTTTTGTACAGGTATACCAATAATATTGTTCAAAATATACCTAATAAGAAAGACAAAAATTAAAATGTGAACAATAAAATAATATTCAACGAATCATTTTCGGTTGGCTTATTCCTTTTACTAACATTGAGTTTAAGATCCTAATTTATTAATACATAATATGTACATAACCAGTTTATATTCATATTCGTCATGTATAGAGAGACTTATTATATTGCAATCATTTTCATGTCTTTAATATTACGCATTTTATGCAAGAATGTAATAACAACAGCTCATCATTCAGTCGTTGTAATAATAAGAAACGTTTGAAACGGCTTTCGACGGAATTATCTTTGAAATTACTTTTGACTTGGAGAACCTTAAAGTCACGAAGAAGATTACTCGAACGTAATAATTACAAAACGGATAATTTTTTCTTCAACTTTTACCGAGGAATACTTCAATGGATTCGTTAATTAAAAAAAAATCTTTGTAATGTTTTTATACGAGTATTATGACTTACAAGGTTATACACTAGCTATAACCTCTACACATAGCCTATTATTGTCTAAATATATTGTGTTTATAATATATACATAGATGAAATTATAAAAGTATATACTTAGTACTTAAGATATTTTAGTTTCGATTCTTATATTATAATACCTAGTCGTGAAATATAAATTAGAAAACATGATATTATATATAGTATATATATATATACTCACTAAAATATTCTCTCATAACTGAAATCATTCTAGCTCCGACGGTCCTACAGTGGTTTATTTTTCCAACAATGCATTCATGGTCTGTCGAACAAGTTGAAAAATAACTGTACACGAGTACACGGTTTTTACATATAGATAGGTACACGGAGTGGATTTTTTTATACTGGAACAAAGGAACGAAATTCACGTGTAAAATAAAAACACATACCTAGGTACATTGTAATTGAAAAGAAAATTACTGAAATCTAAATACGATTTCTCAATTATGTATGGTTTTTGAAGACGGAAAAAATATATAAACTCACGTATTTTGGTTATATCCTAATATCTAATGTATATTTATTGTATTTAGTTGAAAAAAAATATCAGTTTACAATATTACTATTTTAACATAATTATTTTATATTTACAAAACTACCTACACAAATTTCAAAAAAATATCACATATATATGTATTAAATTAATTCGTTTTCTACCAGTAATTGTAAAGGTAAATTGTAAATTATATGTTGATATAATAACACATGTATAATTAATTGTACGTTTAACTTTAAAACCAAACTGTTTATAAATTGTAATATGCATTAAAAAACGACGCACTTTGATAAAAACCATAAATATGACAAAACACATATAATATTAAAAACGGCAGTCAAATGTCTGTATACGCCTTTATTTAAAATAAAAAATGCTCGACGTGTATTGTATTTTTTTTCGTTTAACGTCAAAATAATAGATAACATAACGTCCGCGCAATTTTACATATTGCAGTATAAAATATTATAATATTATGTTAAATAGGATTAAACATACAATATTTGTTCAGACTTTACTGACCAGTGACTGGGATATATACAGTGACTTTATACGAGCGTATAAAACCTATTATTATAATATATTATTACAACGTGCATCACGTAGAACGTAAATTATGATATGCATACTTTTTATCCAAATTTCAGTCATCTTAATTTGCATAAGTATGGAAATTCGTGACGGACGTACATCTGTCATTCGCTGTTACAATCGTTTATTTTTTTTTTTTTTGTGTCCCCTTTTTGCTTATCTCGAAATATAAATATTAAACTCCATTTTGAATAATTAAAACAATGTACGATGCACTTATACCTACAGCTTTTCGCACACGATTTACCATAAGAAATAATATCTGGTACCTTTAATTTTAATTGTTCATCGTTCACGTTCGTAGCAACAGCAGCAGCAACAGTCGCGCCGTGTGGATATTGTACAAATTGCGTAAAACTTAAAATATTCGCTTTATACCAATAATCGATACATCAGGCTGGTTTAAAAAATTTCCAAATTTTTGCGGTCATAAATTTTTATTTGTTAGTTTACTGACTTACTGGAACAATACATCATAAATACATAGGTACATCATATTATTTGCAAATGATATATCATGTTATATAGGTATTATTATTATTGTCTTATCGGACGTGACAACCGACAGTAGGTAGGTACCTAATTTTATTATTGAGAATTTATCGTAGGTATGCGCAATATTGTGATTTTGTGTTAACATAGACAAACAAGTAGCAATACGTCTTGTAGTCTAAATATTGTTGCTAGTTCCATATATATACATATAGTTTGACAATTTAATCATTGCATTATATATTTATACACGTATATAATATGTATAGAACATAATTCATAACTCTTCTTCTTCATTATGCATATATTTGTTTTACATTATAGGTAGGTAAATAATAGTTCAAACTTTATACTCAAATACAGACTATCTGGATTTTATATACGATATAATAATATAATAGCTTATTAACTATTTAAGTATAATATATTATTACATACGTGTGAATAATATATTAAAATCGTTAATGAAAAAAGACCGTTTCCGGTCACAATATCTATAATTATGATTGATGCAGGTCGGTCTAATGTCTAATTTGTTATTTAAACAAATAATGAGTACCTTGTGACCGCGCGGTATTTTATGTATAAAGTTATGTTTGTAAACTCCTAAAATAAGTATATTTTTCTATAACATGTAACCACTTGGCGTTTCTGACTATATCTATGCGCAATAAATGTGTTGTACATACTATTATAAAATACTGTCTTGTAGATTATACAAGCATACATTGTACAGTACCTAAACTATCAAGTGGAATTTGAACTATATATATTATTATAAGTAGTCAGTAATAGTGGCATAAAAATATTGGTAAATATTTAAAATGGCATAGCAATATTTTTGCAAATGTAAATGATTTAAAACAATATGAGGCCAGATACTGTGTTATGAAATTTAACCTTAATTTACCATCCACTATAAACTTATATCGACGTTTACAAGTTATTTGATAAGGGTTTTTAATCAAAAAAAGTATATAAAATATATTTTATTCTTAAAATGTGCAGGTATACCAATATTATCGGTCTTCAAATATAAAATAATATCAGTAATACAATAATAACCATGCATATAATATATATAACTGTGTAAGGCCAAGTTTCATAGAATCAAATATTTAAAATGCCTGCACACGTTTGTTTAATTTGCTATTTGTAAAAAGCACACGTTGAAATATGTTTAAATAATAGCTAAACAACGAACAAAATAATCAATTTCAAACACAAATCGGTTAATAAAAAAATTAATATTTCCACATGCCAGTAATTTTTTAGTGCTATAAACAACATTATACATAGGTATACAAAACATAGTTTTTGTACAGTATGGACAAATATTATGAAATTAAACCACAAAAACGTATATTAATAGGCAACAGTATACCTAACCTATAGGTGCGTTTAATTTCTAACCTATTCAATTTTAACAAATTTTCAAATCTTTCGCTATAATATGAAAGTATGAAAATGATAAAACATATATGAATAGGAACATTTTAAATGACAAATGCTATTGTCAGAATTATAAGGCAGTTTTTTGAAATCCTTGAACTGTTGATGCGGTAAAACCTATACGGGTTTTGAAAATTTTTTGTTTAATGCTTATTTATTCTATAAATAAAATTTAACATTCTACAGGTCACATTGAACTCGGATTCATAATTTAAGTGAAAATAATGGATAAAAAAACTCTTATAAATCGATAGTTTTAAATGTATAAAAGCTTTATGACAGCGTTGGCAACTGAAATATCGAAAATATTATAGTTGAATGCTGCAACCTGTAGAATGCCATCATCGTTGCTGCAGGATGTATACACAATATATTATACATAATAAAAAAAATATTTACAATCATGTTGATTATGCAGTGCGAAACAGTGAGATCTGCAATATTATTGTACCGCCATAAAGTGCAGTAAAATGTCAGGTCAGAGCAATAGTTCATTTCAAATTGGCGTGTGAAGAATTTCTAAAATAGCCATGGGCGAATAGGCCCAAATCGGGAAATTTTAAAAAAGGGCTCCTACATGGAAAATAAGTCGCTCGCAAGTACATTATTATATGAAATAACAAAACAAATTTTTAAAAATCATTAATTTATTTTAAAATAATAACATTTTACCAAATACTGAGCTCCTAGTTCCTAAACTATTAATGATTTCTTCACAACCAATTTTGTTGAGAGAGATATTCTAAACATTCATTAACAACAGACTTTCTAATACATTTTGATCTATAGTATTACTTAAATAATTTTTGACAAATTTTAATTTAGAAAACGTACATTCGCATTCTACTTGAGTAATGGATAAAGTAAGCATATATTTATACGCAAAGTGGAGGCCACGATATGTATTTGTGTATAAATTATATTTTACTAACACTTTATAACAGCACGTAACACAATACTTGGCCGGATGCGGGCCGATAAGAAATCTTCTTTACAAAATATCACAGTTTTAAGATTATAGGTTAGACTGTTTGGACTATTAAATTATATTATTTTATATTTCTAATTTCTATTGTAATTGTATAATGTTAATGAGTCATTGCCTTCATCGTTCAAATACGAAGGGGGGGCACCAAAAAATTCCCAGCTTCCCGGTAGGCCTATCCGCCCACGAAAATGGTACCGCTAAAAATTCGTTTTGGCAACAATCGATCGCTGAAGCGGTCTCTGTGTATACATAAGTAGCGTACTATAGATATCATAAAATATTGAAATATTATGCACTTATGTATTGTTTTATATATTAGCGATAATTGCATCTCGTTGACAAAACGAACGCAAAAAACAGAAAAACTGCAAATTTGTAATTTGTTCTTTTGTGGCCGCTGCAGTGCGCTAGGTAAATACCGCCGTATACCTGTTGGTTGCAGCGTTGAGCGTATACAAGAACGACTGACGTCACGCCGCGCAGAATCGAGCACTCGACCGGGTCCTCTTCTTCCTACTCCTCCTTCTCATCATCATCATCATCATCATCATCATCATTATCGTCCTCCTCCTGTGCCGCCGACCGTCGTCGTGCCCCCCCCCCTCGGCCGGTACGGAGGTGTGCGGCCCGCGAATTATTATTGTCGTCCGCACACAACTCTTTTGTGTTACGCGCGGCGGCGCACACGCAACGCGTGCGTTTTAATATAATAATAATAATAATAATAATGTACACAATTTCGATGCCACTCTCCTCCGTCCGCGATGATTGTACACTACGCGTTCTCTGTTCGTGCACACTCGCTCGCTCTTTTTACCCGTACACGGTTTCCTATTTTTTCTTTATTCTTTCTTCTCGTCCTCCTCCTTTTCCTTCGTATACAATAATGTGCATTGTATATGCCGTTGGTATACTGTTCGACATAGGCGCGTTAAACCTTTCCATTCTTCCGCTGCTGCCGATGTGTGTGTGTGTGTGTGTGTGTGTTTTCTGGTCATCGGTCTCGCGGCGGTCTCACGCGCGCGCCACAACTGCGCCGCATCACAAACCCACGTATATATATATATATATATATATGTATACGATTCTGTGGCGGAAGACCATAATATATAGAGAGAGAAATAACCCATACGTATATAATAAATGCATATATATATATAATATTTATCTATATAATGCCGCGCGGAGAGGAAGGAAGGAAAGAACGAAAGAAAAAAAAATTATATATATATAATATAATGTACGTGTATACCCGTGGCGACGGCAGCGCGGGAGAATAGTGAAAGGACGTTGTCCGGTCATAGACCTTTCTCGACTCTCTCTGTATATATACGCACACTACCGCCGCCGCACGCACGCGGTATATATATATATATATATATATATAATCGGTTCGGGATGTGTTGTATACCTATACGTTCGCACATATAATATACATATACGCGTATGTATATGTATATTGTATACAATATAATACGCACGCAGAGAACGAACCTTGGCGGTCGCCGGTTGTGGTTTTTGCCGGTGGGCGGTAGTGTGAGGGGGTTACGCGCGCAGGCCGTTGCGCCGGACGAAATTAATGCGCACGCCGATATGATATTGCGTCGGGTTCAATATAATATAATAACATTATGTTTTATTATTTTGTCGTGGATTTAAAATTTTTTTTTTCTTACTTTTATTATATTTTTATTATTGTCATTGTTTCGTCCACGTACGCCTCTGTGTGCGCGGATAAATGTAAATGGCAGGCATTGTGATGAGCCCCCCCCTCCCCTCACATCACCGGTCATCACTATGGACGGTTTATACTCGTGCTATAACCGTGGTATAATAACGTGTATTTTATAGGTATTGTGCCGACATAATAAATATACCATATCAGGGCTGAGACTATATTCTAAATTACCAAAGAGCCTTTAGAACTTAAAAGTCTCACTGGCTATATTCTCCTTTAAATCTTGTTATAATCATTTTTTTTTTTTTTTTTTATAAAATTTAAAAAATTCTAAATTTTAGTTTTTAAACGTCGGCCGGATAATAACCGGGTAATACTTCTTTCCCCAAAAACGACGACACTTTTACCCCTACTTTGTCTCTATTTGTCTCTATTTGTCTACTTGTGGTAGTGATATTCCTAACGAGACTTTGAATGTGAAAAAGTCAATCCACGAACACGATGAGCAAAATTAAAAAAAAAATTAAATTCTCAGGTATGTTACAATTTACAAGCCTGAATTTATTCTTAGCTTGGTTATATAATTGAAATCTATAGTTATTGAGCTTGCTTTCCTCATAGTCATACATTTTGCTAAATACTTCTTCTTATGTTTTGTAATATGTGGATGGAATATGGTGTTCACGCTGTTGGCTGGCTTATGAAATTTGTTTGACGGTATTTGACATTTACATATGTATAAAATGAAAATGTGAATAACAACGATACAGTTATAACTCCGCATAATGACATTAGTTTGTTTATAAATCATTCTTTAACTGATTAATAAAAAATTGCGGTAGGAATTAAAATAGTTTTTTTTCACTTTTTTAAGCGTAATAATGGAACAAATACTGCATTCTCACGCTTCTAGTATTTAACTTAATTAACTAGATACTTACAAAGAATTGTAATAAAATAGGTTTAGGTTCTATGCAAAATACCATATTATGTTGTTTATTTGTAGGTTTTAAAAAAATTGTGGATTCCTACGAAAAATTTTATTTTTCCTATACTAAATACATGTACAAAAAAGCATTTGAGATTTCAATATACTCGGTTAGAACCATTTTCGTGGCTAGTATATTCGAAAAAGAAGATGGAACTTACCGCTGACATTGTGTAGTTTTCGCAAAATATGGAGGAGTTGGAGACCAATCTTTAGAACACCTTGTACAAATTCCATTTCGCAATTATAAAAATGCTCTTAATGTAATAATCGCTTTTAATAATTTATGAAATATTTATAGTTTAATATGGTTTTCAGTTTAGTGCACTTATACTTATTTACGTTTAGATTCTTCTAAAATCATTATAGGCATTTCAAGATCATGCAAAGTCTGCTTATCACGAAATGGGTGTTTTTAAGTCTCAACACTTTCTAAGAATTATATTTGATTATAAAAAACCATTGGTAATTGAGTTTTATTTTAATGTAATGGAATGTAGGGTATAAATAATAATAAATCAACTTATAATATTGTAATAAAATTTGGCTAATGTTGTTGGCACTGAAATATCAAAAAAACGCACTATTGGAAAACAATCAAATAGAACGAAGCTCGGAGTATCATCTGTAGAAGAGTATTATAGAATTACAGTGTTTGTGCCGTAGATAATTTTATCAGCCAACTTAATTCTCGATTTTTAAATCATAAATCAGCTATTTATTATTACCTATCTAAGTTTATCTCAAAACTCTAATCTATTTTATATGTTATAGGTTTAGTTCAACTTAAAGTTGAAAAAACTTAGTTTTCTTCAATGAAGAAAGATTGGCATTTGAGAAATTAGTTGAATTTTATTTACATTCAGTTGAAAAGGATAATTCTTTTGTAGAATTAAAAATGTGGAAAGTTATAATATGTAATGAAAATATCAATACCAAAAGTGAATTAGAAGGAATTATAAGCTATTTATAGACAGATTTTCCTAACATACATTTTTTAATTCAAATTTCCAGTATCTACAGCTACTTCCGAAAGATTTTTTTCAACCTTAAAAAGGTTGAAAACTTATCTTAGATCAACTGTGAATGAAGTAATGTATTTAGGAAATATTTATTATAAAAGTTATAACCTAACTATATTTTAAATTTGTTATGTATTTAGAATAGGCTAAATGGACTGGCATTAATTTCTATTCATGGGGGCATACCCCTCAATGTGGATGCAATTATTAATGAAATGGCACCAAGTCCTAGGCGATTAGATTTTGTTTTATAATCTCACAATAAAAATATAAATTTTTATATTATACACTATAAAAATTTTATGTGGTATAATTATTTAATAAATAGTAATTAGGAGGTTTGAGGTTGGGGGCAAAGCTGCCCACGGCTTTGTGTTCTGAAAATTATCTGGACCCTCTCCATGACAAATTCCTAAATACGCCACTGAATGTTGCAGTTTATTACCCTCTTCGACCTCGTATAGATATTTCCATGTGATGCGACAAATTGGTAATGAGTATATATATTGTTTGCGTAGATGACGAAATCGGACAATGGTATTCAGTTCCTCTTTCAGATTTCATGATAAAACGTAAAACAACATAATAGAATTTATTATACGACACAATACATTTTTCTGTGATTCTACTTCAAAGTTCAAATAAAAAACTTTAAAAAAATGATCGTTTCCAAATGTTCTGTGTTTTAAGTGTACAAGTACGAGTAGTTGGAATATTGTACACGTGATTAAATTGTAAAATTGTTAACTATAATATAAAAATATTTATTATTATAAATAAATTATATTACAAATGTAATATCTCTCGTAAACCTCATTCAAATTATACACCGTTATTAACCAAATTAAATATGACCAATCTAGCTGATAGGACGGGGATGGCAAATTAGATTTTTTCAACGTGCCAATTTATGACATAATTAAAAAAAAAAAATTCAGCCGTGCCATAATTATTTTTATTAACACAGAAAAATACAAATGAAAAATATAAATGAAAAATTAATGATTATAATGTAGAAAATTATGTAAAAATGGAAATAATGTAAAAAAAAATTATTAAATTATTATTATTGTTTGTTAGAAACCTTTTGCTTCATATTGGTTAAAAGCTTTTTTATGTCTGGTTCATATGATGTTGATTGCAAGGCAATACACACTGCCGAATCTTCCTCCATTAATCTGTTCCTAGCCTTTGAAAGTGTATGATTTAATACCGAAAAGAGACTTACGCAAGCATAAGTTGAAGAGAAAATTGTTAACAATGAAATTGCCAATTTTTTGATGGAATAAAAATTATATGGAATATTATTCCATACTTCTAATATTATGTTGTCAACACCACAACTTTTTTTTTCGTTGTGTATTCGATGACGTTCCAATTCTTCGATACGCTCTCGCATATTCACAAATTTG